>PIJE02001263.1:94986-97939 GCA_002895965.2 Coryphaenoides rupestris | reverse complement strand
CTGTGGGTGGCATCATGGTGAGCGGACCACCGCCACAGAGGCATCAGAAGTCCTCTGGGCAGCCGTGGGCACGCTGAGCCACTGCTCGGCATATACGAGCGCGCACAGGAAGTCCATATTTCCTGCGCTTTAACTTTCAAAGGCTCCAACCAGCAGCCTCTACTGTGCAATTGAGAGGCTCCCAAAGAACCCGGAACCCTGTTTCCCTCTTTAATGTTTTTTCTTTGTTTCTTTTTTTTTTTTTACTTCAATAAAGTCAGTAACTGTACATGCAACAACAACAACAACACAGTAACAACACATCAAGCATAACACAGCAGCACACAATAGTGACAGGCGACAACCATAAGAACAACATAAGGACAAGAATTCTCGTTCCCCCAGCGCATCGCCTGGTTGAGGGCGACTAGGCTTCTGCCAAAACGAGTCCTTCTGCACTTCAGGGTGCTGCACCTGAGGTGCACTTCACTGTGCTGCACCCTGAGGTGCAGCACAGTGAAGTGACCGATGTCCTTTACTGTAATGTCCAGCAGAAAGGCACTTGTAACTCACTTGTCATTCATTTGTCTATTTTGGCATGGGATTGCGAGGAGGAAATTAAAAGCAAATCGTTGATTAGCCAAAATCAAAAGTTTGATTAAGATCTCTTCATCTCTCTCTCTCTGTCTCTTTCTCTTTCTTTTTCTCTCTCACTCCCTTTCTCTCTCTGTGTTTATCTGTCTCTCTGTCTCTTTCTGTCTCCCCCTGTCTCTCTCTCTCACTCCCTCTCTGTGCGTGGTTTTAAGTGGGCCATCTGTCTAAACATCTCTCCATTCCTTTCCATATTTTTTTTCTGATCATTTCCGCGCCTTATTCATGAACCCTAGGAGTCCGGCTTTGTAGTGCGGCGGCCCCGCCCCCACAGAACACAGCCCTGGGGCAAAGCATGACAAATTATAAACGACAAAGTGCAAAAAGTGAATGAAAGCAGTATTAGATCATCTGCAAACAGTAGACATTTGATTTCTGTGTCAGATTGTGTGATACCAGGCAGCACCTGATATTACCGTGTTGGTGTTGTTCCTACAACATCATAATTAATGTTGCTCCAGGGCCATCATTGCAACTGACCAATCACCTTATCAGGAGGGAGAGGTTAAGGTTAGGTTAGAGGGGAGGAGAGAGGTTAAGGTTAGGTTAGAGGGGAGAGAGAGGTTAAGGTTAGGTTAGAGGGGAGGGAGAGGTTAAGGTTAGGTTAGAGGGGAGGGAGAGGTTAAGGTTAGGTTAGAGGGGAGGGAGAGGTTAAGGTTAGGTTAGAGGGGAGGGAGAGGTTAAGGTTAGGTTAGAGGGGAGGGAGAGGTTAAGGTTAGGTTAGAGGGGAGGGAGAGGTTAAGGTTAGGTTAGAGGGGAGGGAGAGGTTAAGGTTAGGTTAGAGGGGAGGGAGAGGTTAAGGTTAGGTTAGAGGGGAGGGAGAGGTTAAGGTTAAGGTTAGGTTAGAGGGGAGAGAGAGGTTAGGGTTAGTGGGTTAGTTAATTTCAGGAATGTCAAATTGAGTCAAATGCTTAGTTTTTTTCATCTACAAAAGAAAATTGTCTTTTTATTTTGGTGGACATTTATTGATGAGGGTGTGTGCTCTGTGGTTCTGTGTTTTGGTGTCAATCCAATGTTCACTGAGGACGTTATTTAGGCGACTGCAGAATAACTTCCCCACGTTACTACTGACACATATGCCACAGTAAATGTTTGGGTCAAATTTGTCTCCATTTTTATAGATTGTTGTGATTATACATCGATGTCAGGGAAATATCCACTGCTGAGAACAAGGTTGAATAATTTCAATATGGCCATACTAAACATATGCTTTGTATATTTAATTTCAAATGCCTTTCTTGGTTTGAGCGCCTGGATTTTAGCCAGTAGCTCCTTGTCAGTGATGGGATAGATATAACAAAGGGTTCTGGTTGTCTTAACGACTGATTCTAAAATGTGTAGCTTTTTACAGAAAGAATTCTGGGCCCGATTCCGTCCAAGGCAGAGGCCCAGGGCTGTGTTCTGTGGGGGCGGGGCCGCCGCACTACAAAGCCGGACTCCTAGGGTTCATGAATAAGGAAAATGATCAGAAAAAAAAATATGGAAAGGAACGGAGAGATGTTTAGACAGATGGACCACTTAAAACCACGCACAGAGAGGGAGTGAGAGAGAGAGAGACAGCGGGAGACAGAAAGAGAGAGAGAGACAGCTAAACACAGAGAGAGAGAGGGAGTGAGAGAGAAAAAGATTAAGAGATCTTAATCAAACTTTTGATTTTGGCTAATCAATGATTTGCTTTTAATTTCCTCCACACAATTTCATGCCAAAATAGATGAATGAATGACAAGTGAGTTACAAGTGCCGTTCTGCTGGACATTACAGTAAAGGACATCGGTCGCCTCACTGTGCTGCACCTCAGGGTGCAGGTACAGGACCCTGAGGTGCAGAAGGACTCGCTTTGGCAGAAGCCTAGTAGTTGCAGCTGTAGCAGCCCTCAACCAGGCAATGCGCTGAGGGAACGAGAATTCTTGTTCTTATGTTGTTCTTATGGTTGTCGCCTGTCACTATTGTGTGCTGCTGTGTTATGCTTGATGTGTTGTTACTGTGTTGTTGTTGTTGCATGTACAGTTACTGACTTTATGGAAGTAAAAAAAAAAAAAGAAACAAAGAAAAAACATTAAAGAGGGAAACAGGGTTCCGGGTTCTTTGGGAGCCTCTCAATTGCACAGTAGAGGCTGCTGGTTGGAGCCTTTGAAAGTTAAAGCGCAGGAAATATGGACTTCCTGTGCGCGCTCGTATATGCCGAGCAGTGGCTCAGCGTGCCCACGGCTGCCCAGAGGACTTCTGATCCGTGTTTCACTGTCCTCTGTGGCGGTGGTCCGCTCACCATGATGCCACCCACAGGGGCTTGAGTGGGAAGCCAATGTGTGGGCTGTATCTATGT
>PIJE02001263.1:42879-55923 GCA_002895965.2 Coryphaenoides rupestris | reverse complement strand
CATGAGTCAATACAACATTACATTCAGAGCATTTGGCAGACACTTTTATCCAAAGCGACTTACAAAGAGTACATTTGTTGAAGGAGACGCTGTACCTGAAGATAAGAATAGAGCGTTCCTATTTACGAGACAAATAGAACGAGTTTCATAATTGCTAAGTTGCCTGCATAAGTAGCTGGGCAGGCGTGCAATTCCAAGCATGCTACAACATCTGAGAACGAACAACAATGCTAAATGCCATGACTACATTTCAAGACGTACAAACACGCAGGTTAGTGCTAGGATTATCAGAGGAGGGTGGGGGGGTTATGTAGAGTCCAGGTGAACTCTGAACAGGTGGGTCTTGAGTCTCTTGCGGAAGCTGGCGAGCGACTCGGCCGTCCTGACATGAGCCGGGAGCTCATTCCACCACTGCGGAGCCAGAACCGTGAAGAGTTGGGACTTGGAAGAGCGATGTTTGGCTGTTTTTAGTGAAGGCGGTACCAGTCGTTTGGCAGAAGTTGCCGAGCGGAGTGCTCGGGCTGGGGCGTAGGGTCTGACTAACGTTTGGAGGTAGGTAGGGGCGGTTCCGTTGACAGCCATGAAAGTCAGTACCAGTGTCTTGAATCGAATGCGAGCGATTACCGGGAGCCAGTGGAGGTTGCGGAAGAGGGGGGTTACATGGGAGAATTTAGGTAGGTTGAACACAAGGCGTGCTGCTGCGTTCTGGATGCGTTGTAAGGGCTTGATTGTTGAGGCGGGGAGTCCAGCCAGGAGAGCGTTGCAGTAGTCGAGACGAGTGATAACGAGCATGTGTACAAACATGACATAAAAGTAAGTAATAATTACTAAAGAAATTCCAGGGAAATTTTGAGGGTGCCTGCTAAGCAAGCAATAACTGTCACGATGTGGGGCAGGAGAACCCAAACGCAAGACTCGGTTATGCTGAACAGAAATGTTATTTATTTACCGTGAGACAGGTAGGCAGACTGGTGAGGGATAGATAGACAGGCAGGTAGGTAGGTAGGCAGGTGAGGAGCAGACAGGCAGGCAGGCATCCAAACGGGTAGTCCATCGACTTAACAATAACAACAAGTAATGTGTAAACCGACAAGACACAACATAACAATAGCAATGGTCCGACACCCGTGGGTGGAAAGCCAGGGCTTTTATGCCGTGACTAATTGTTCATTCACGGCAGCCGCGAGCGTAGCGCAGGTGCCGCTAATCATCCAGGGGCGGCACCGGAGCCCGGGAGCCCCGCTAATCATCCAGGGGCGGCACCGGAGCCCGGGAGCCCGGAGACACGGTCGATACCGTGACAGTACCTCCCCCTCAACGGGAGCCTCCTGGTGACCCACGATGACCGGCCTGGCACCGTCGGGCGGACGACATGGAGGCAAGGCAGAGGCCGGGACCGGGACTCGGGACGGCTGGCACCCGGCAGCAGGGACTGGCGGGAGCTGCGGCGGTCCAGCCGGGACCGGGACTCGGGACGGCTGGCACCTGGCAGCAGGGACTGGCGGGAGCTGCGGCGGTCCAGCCGGGACCGGGACTCGGGGTGGCTGGCACCTGGCAGCAGGGACTGGCGGGAGCTGCGGTGGTCCAGCCGGGACCGGGACTCGGGGTGGCTGGCACCTGGCAGCAGGGACTGGCAGGAGCTGCGGCGGTCCAGCCGGGACCGGGACGGCTGTGACCCAGCTGCGGGAAAACAGAACTACTGCGGTCCAGCCGGCACCGGGACCCGGGGTGGCTGCGACCTGGCCGCAGGGACCTGGGGTGACTGCCACTTGGCAGCAGGGCCAGGCGGGTTCCCTCGTAGTTCGGCGCCGGCGGGGTCTCGACAAACGGCAGTGGCGCACACCGGAGGCTGCTGCAGTCCAACCCGGGGCCCGGGGAACCTTGTACCTCGTAAATAGGAACGCTCTATTCTTATCTTCAGGTACCACAGTGATATATTGCTGCCTCTCCTTCAACAAATGTACTCTTTGTAAGTCGCTTTGGATGAAAGTGTCTGCCAAATTCCCTAAATGTATATGTAAAAGTGGCTTTGGCAATAATGCTATAACGTTCATGCCAATAAAACTTTGTTGAATTGAAATTTAATTGAATTGAGTGAGCTAGATTGTGCGTTGCCGGGACAACGCACAATCCTCGGGGCCCCTCAACTTGTCGGCCGATGCTGCCACCATCGGACAGGACGAGTGGGCGGGAGGGGAGCCGTCCACCACCTGGACTACCGGCTCATCAACGAAACATTTGCCGTTCACGACAAGCTGCTCAATAAACAATCCAACGGTCTCCTCAGACTGCTGTTCTTCCAACAACTCATCCTCAGAAACATCCAACGGATACGCAAGCGACAGAGTATCGTTGATCGGCTCTACCTGTTTGGGGTCCCCCTCTTGACTGGCAGAGCACGCCCAGGCAGTAACCACCTCTGGGTACTGTTGCGCACCCTCATCGGTACTATCGACGGTGGGCATGTCAGTGACCACCAGAGGAGGCGACTCGTCTAGCCAGACGTGTCCACCAGCCAAATTGTTGCCCACAATAAGGGAGACGCCCTCGTCCGGCAGAGCGGGCCGCAAATCCTCGGCCACCTCCAATTTTGGAGGGTCGGCTGGTTGGGCTCCAACCGGCACCATTATGCCCTCCCTAATAGGAGCCGAGCGTTGCCGCTCTAAACTCAGCCAACCAGCTTTGAGTTCCAGCTTCATCTGCAGGATCTCCAAATCCAGCTCTCGCTTGAATAGGAGCAACTTTCTTTGTTCCTCCACGGTGAGTCCTGTACCAAGAAGTGGCAACACCCCCTGGTCCGCCAGCGCATTCCTAAGGGCCATCCGTCATTTCACCCAGCAGCTCCTCAGGTGGAGTCTGGATGAAATCGACTGGGTGGGATGACATTGACAGCCAATTCCCCCACTACTATACAGAAAACAACCCTGTTAGAGCCTGTATGAAAATAAAACTTCCCTGACCCTAACTAACCAAAACCCCACTGCAGACCTGACTCTTCAGACGGGTCGGGACTGGTTACTTATGCACTACCTTCCGCAAGCCTAAGAACTGCCGATGGACAAACAGATTCCCCAGCTTCGGATGTGCTCCCGAGACAACTGCTACTAAACCCCTCGCCGTCCAAAAATAACAAAGGAAAACAAATACGAGTCCACGGACACGTTCTGTACCGACCCCGGGAAAATTATATTTTCCTGCCCAACAGCTACTTGCAGGCGAAGTATTCAATATCAACTTACCAATCAACACTCCTCCCCACTTCAAAAGTAGTGTCAATAAATTTACCCAATCTTGTCATGCAAACAAAACCAAATGATGTCTCATGTTTGACGAGCCCCCATGTTACACCTTCGAGCTGCGTGTAACAGAAATAAGGGGGGAAAACAAAGGAGTCAAAAGGTGCAACGTATTTATTCCACGGCCCAACAACAAATCCAACAACGGTTCCAAACAACTCTGATGCCACAGGTCTGCCACAATGCTGCCTGCCAGGAGAGGAGGGGCAGCTGCACTCTTATAGCTGAGGATCGGCTTAATTGCTTCATAGCATACACCTGTGCAAGCAATTAAGCCGATCCACTCCTGCAGGAAACAGAAAACACACCCAGAAGGGAAACAAAATACAAGGCCCCACCTAGCCGGCCGTAACAACAGTCCCTGCTGCCAGGTGCCAGCCACCCCGAGTCCCGCAGAGAGGAAGAGGAGAGGGCAAAGAAGAAGAAGAAGAACAAGAAGAAGAGGCACAGGAGGCTGCTCAACCATGTCACCTTGTTAGGCTCCACTTTTATACACCCCCCCCCCCAGCCTCCTCCTTCAACCTCACCGTCACTATGTGATGATCACTTAGAAGTGCGTTAATGTTTCCTTGTTGAAGGTACAGGTGAGGGAGGGGAGGGTGGGTTGAGGGTGGGGATGGGGGGAGGGGAGGGGGGGTGTTGTGCCAGGAGGAGATGCTGCCCGGTCTCTCCTCTGGTTCGAGACTTTGTTTTGTGTGTGTGTGTGTGTGTGTGTGTGTGTGTGTGTGTGTGCGTGTGTTCTAGTATTTCGTCTTTTTCTTCTTCTTCGTCTCCTTCTTCTTCCTCAGGCTCGGTGTTGTGGCGTGGGCCCCTGTGTGTGTCTGCGTGTTCCCCGACTGAGAGTAACAAGGTCCTCCAATTAGAGGCCCCCAAACAGACGCGGGGGTCTCGCCGAGGTCTGCCCAGGCAGGCGGGCTGGTTTAATCCACTCTGCTGCAGTCTCTCTTTCTTCGGCTTGCGGTGTTTGTTCATTTTTGTGTGTGTGTCTCCAGGCCCAGAGATTAGCCGTGGCCCGGAGAACACGCGCTTGTTCTCCCCTTTCATCCGTTTGCAGCAATATCACACTTCATGAAACATGTCTGTCCTCTCCCCTGCTCTGTCTATCTCTCTCTCTCTCTCTCTCTCTCTCTCTCTCTCTCTCTGTCTCTCAATTCAATTTCAATTTAAAGAGCTTTATTGGCATGGGAAACGTACATTTACATTGCCAAAGCGAGTGGTAAAAGAGCTTTAAAAACAAAAACAAATCAAATCTAATTTACAATTGTCGATTTACAAATACACAATGTACAATTGTAGATATTCTAGAAGAAAGAAATGTGTACACAAAGCTGCAATATTGCAATCAAATGGATAAATATGAGTTTCTAAAGTATACTTATAAAGAACTACATTTATACAGGTAAGAAAGTCTCTCTCTCTCTCTCTCTCTGTCGCTCTCTCTGTTACATCTCTCTCAACCTTATTTGTTTGCGTGTCGGAACACCCCCTCTCTCTTGGCTGCTTCTCCCTCTCTCTCCCTCTCTCTCTCTCTCTCTCCTCTCTCCTCTCTCTCTCTCTCTCTCTCTCTCTCTCTCACCCGGTCCATGGCCATAGTAAGAAAGGAGGAATGAGGAGGTTCACTAGAGGACTCCAAATAATGCAATTAAACACTGACCACAGGGTTCAGTGCTGCTTATCAATACACACATCGGGGGGGCCGAGGGGGTGGGGGTGGGCAGAGAGGGGAGGGGGGGGGACTAGGGCCGCTGCAGAGCGGGGGTGCTACAGCCGGGTGCTACAGCCGGCTGCTCCGCGGCGACGGGTGTTTCATTAAAGACACGCCGTCTACCATCCACCATCAACAACTCTGAGAGGAACACTCTACCACTCCCCCCTCCCCCCTCTGCCCGGCCCGGCCCTTGGCCCCGCCCTCCTCCTCTTCCTCCTCCTCCCCATCTCTGAAACACTTGACATGTGACGGCGAGGCTACAGTGGCGAGAGCGGGCGGTTCGAAGCTAGCGAGCGCGGTGGCGACAGCGGCGGCGGCGTGACAAGAACGCCGGAAAATCTATCTCAATAAAGGTTTCAAATAAATGCACAAAAAAACAAGGTTTGTGGTGATGAAAGAAGAACGAAAGAGAGAATGAAAACAATTTAAGAAGAATTAGAGAGAGGTGGAGAAGTTAAGGGACGAAAGAACAAATGCACAAATAAAACACAAAAATAAAAGTTATTGTAGCGTATCCGTCAATAAATAAATACAAAATGGAAGACCTCATCAAACAGCTGGCTGGCTGCGGAAAAAAAAGTCACCGCCGCATCCGTAGGTGTGCTGCGGGCAACATAACCCCGCCCAGCGCAGAGGACAGGTGTGCCGCTGTTTCCAACACGTCTGGCCCCCGATATGATCTCAGCACAGCTGGGCCCGCAGGATGAGAGAGACAGCCACCGTCATCCTGGAGCTGGGCCCTGCTCCCTCCTCCCCCCTCCCTCCGCCTCCCTCCCTCCCTCCCTCCCTGCCTACCTCCCTGCCTCTCCCTCCTGTGCTGGGTCAGGTGGTGCCGACAGACAGACAGACGCTGGTGGCGGCTCTGGATGGCTCTCTGGTTCTCTGGTTCTCTGGTTCTGCCCCGGCCCCCCAGAACGGCCCCCGGACGACCTCCGGTACCCCCGCAAACCCAGGCAACCCAGGCACCCAGCGCTTGAACCCTCTCATACATAGTAAACACACCGCAGCCTCGGGCCAGCGGTTCTCGGTCTACTCGGCTCGGGGGGGAGGGAGGGAGTGTTCGCGGGTAATAATACAATTCTCTCCGATGGTGAATGAGGCCCATAATATGCATATGCTTATCCGATAGCTTTCCGGAATCTTTTGTTCACTGCATACCATCAATGAGATATCCTAGGGATGTCGGATTTTAGCAGACTTTCCTCCTAAAGCCATAAATACTCACACACCTTGGGTGGAGATAAGATCCGAATGTCCGAAAATGATGGATAAATAAAAGTTATATCCAAAAAATACAAATAAAGTTAAGATCCAACTGTCCGAAATTGACAAAAAGAATAAAAAATACAAATAAAAAGTAAGAGACCGCGGTCTCTGCTTCCTTCGCCGAGTGCACAAAAGAACTCCTTTAATCTAATTCGATAATAGTATAAAAATAAAACTGGGAAACTTCACAGTCCTGTCTGACTGCGGGTGCACCTTCCCCTCAATGGACCGTCGAAAACAACCCTAAAACTAAACTGGAAAAATAGAGTTCACTCGCCGTAAACGACTAAGTTCTATCTTGCCGAGTCCTGAAAATAATAAAAAACAAATCTGGAGATTTCTTGGGAGCTCCCACCCTTACTCTTTTTTCTCTGAATATCCCACGCTTCAGAATTTCCCACGCTTTACAATTTTTTCTATAGCCACCTGCTAGCGCATGCGCGTGCCGGAGTTGCCTGGCCGTGTCCTCAGATGGCCTAGCCTTTGGCCTAGTTACCATGGCGCATGCGCAACAACCTCTGAGACTTGGTTGCCTTCCATCTAGTGGTTTCTCGGGAGAACTACAATCTCTGAGTACAACAGTGCTTATCCAATCTTAGTGCTTTTAGAAAATTATACATGTGATACACACATAATAATAATAATAATAATAATAAACTTTATTTATATAGCACCTTTCAAGACAAGAGTCACAAAGTGCTGCACAAGATAAAATACATGATAAAACAGTAGGAAAACAATCAACCAAGCAAATTAAACAAGGAAGCACAACATTATCAGAACATAAAACGTAATTAAGTAGTACATATTAAAACTAAAATAGACAGGCAGAACAGTGAGAATGATTGACGAGAGGTTAGGATGAAGAGAGGGGGAAGGCTTTCGTGAACAGGTAGGTTTTAAGATGGGATTTAAAAGTTGGGAGGGTATCCAGTTGGCGAATGCTCTTGGGAAGGGCATTCCACATTTTAGGGGCGCGAACGGAGAAAGCTCGTTCTCCCTTGGCAACAAGATGGGACTTCCTTGGGCACCTCAAAGAGAGCCCCATCAGAGGACCTGAGGGCACGGGCAGGGTTATAGGGGGTTAGGAGGTCAACAATATATTGGGGGACAAGGCCTATTCTTGCCTTAAAAGTTAATAGGAGAATTTTTAAAATCAATTCTAAAAAGCAACGGGGAGCCAGTGAAGGGAAGCTAGGACTGGGGTGATGTGATCTCCTTTTCTTGTACTTGGTCAGAAGCCTGGCGGCAGGCATTCTGGACCAATTGCAGGCGGGAGATTAGATTTTGGGGTTAGGACCGGTGTAATAGTGCGTTACAGTAGTCTAAACGTGAGGTGGATGAATGCGTGGATTACTTTTTCAAGGTTCGGGTACAGTTTAAAAATGATTTTAATTCTAGCTATGTTTCTTAGCTGGAAGAAGCAGGTTTGAACTACTCTCTTAATTTGAACATTAAAACTAAGGTCCGAATCAATAAAAACCACCAAGGTTTTTTGGGCCACAGTGGTGACGTTCCGAAGCCAGGCCCATCTAGGCTACTTTTAAAATGCAGTGTCACTTTCAGGCGCAAAAGAGAACAATTCTCGGTTTTGTTGGAGTTAAGCTGCAGGAAGCTTTGGGACATCCAAACGTTTATGTCCTGGAGGCAGGCCTTTAAGCCGTCTAGGCTGAGAGGGGAGGGTGATTTGATGGGGACATATATTTGGTGTCGTCTGACATAACAGTGGAAAGTGAGGTTGGTGGTTCGTGATATGATGCCACCCAGTGGAAGCATGTATACAGAAAAAAGGAGGGGACCAAGTATGGACCCTTGGGGAACACCACAGGTGAGAGGGGCTATGGAGGAGGAGGCGTCACCAGAGGTGACGGAGAAGGTCCTGCTACTAAGGTAGGACCTGAGAAGTTCTAGGGCGCTGCCCTGCAAGCCGACCCAGGTCTGCAGGCGGTTGAGGAGGATAGAGTGGTCCACCGTGTCGAAGGCAGCACTCATGTCCAACAGCAGCATTATAGTGCAGACACCGGCATCAGTGGTGAGAAGGAGATCATTTGTGACCTTTACGAGGGCCGTCTCGGTACTGTGGTGGGCTCTGAAACCAGATTGGAATTTTTCAAATAGATTATTGGAGTTCATAAAGGATTGTAGCTGGGAGTAGATGACTTTTTCTAGTACTTTTGACAGAAATGGCAGTTTGGAGATTGGTCTGTAATTTTGTAGTTCGGATGGGTCCGAGTTGGGTTTCTTTAGAAGTGGTTGAACTACGGCGTGTTTGAAGGCGGTAGGGAAAATAGCAGTGGATAGGGAAGTGTTAATAATGGCAAGGATATGAGGAGAGACTGTGGGGAGTACTTCTTTTAGCAGTTTGGTAGGTATGGGGTCCAATTGTGAGGTAGAGGATTTCATTGAGAGAATAATTTTGTCTAATGAGAGAGAGGTGATAGGTAGAAAGTTAATTAGCTGGACTGAGATAGCTGGGGTGAAGGAGAAAGGGTTATTGTTAGGGGTAATCTGGGCTCTAATATTGTTAATTTTATCCACAAAGAATGTAAGAAATTCCTCACATTTTTCTTGGCAAAATTGAATGTTATGGGTAGGGGCGGGGTTTGTGATTGAGTCTATTACTTTGAACAGAGTTCTGGAATTATGGCTGTTTTTGGAATGAACACATCGCATAATGAACACATAATATAATGAACACATAATGCTTTGAGAATAAATGAACCACAACATATTATAATATGGATATGGTAAACTTATCATCATGCAACATCTTGATTATTCTGAACGTTTATAATAACCCCACATCACCCTTCATTCTCTTACGATCACATGGTTTTTTCGGACACCGGTGAATCAACCCTACTTAAGAACACACACATTTTGTTCACGCGCGATTGATTTGCAAGCTGAACGGCATTTCGGCGGCATCATTTCTCGCCGCTACTACCACTGCCAGAGAGCGGCCCAGAAGCCTCTGTAATTCAGCCAATGCAATTAGCCCAACAGCAGCGAGGAGGGGTGCTGCTTTAATCAGAGGACTGTAAAATATTTATGAAGGGGGACACATCGAGAGGAGGAGGAGGAGGAGGAGGAGAGGGTGGAGGAGGAGGAGGAGGAGGAGGGGGTGGTGGAGGAAGAGCAGGGGGAGGAGGGGGAAGAGGAGATGGAGGAGGAAGAGGAGGAGGAGGAGGAGGAGGGGGAAGAGGAGAAGGAGGAGGAGGAGGGGGAAGAGGAGGAGGAGGGGGAAGAGGAGAAGGAGGAGGAGGTGGAGGTGGAGGTGGAGGAAGAGGAGGAGGAGGTGGAGGTGGGGGTGGAGGAGCAGGGCCATATTGGAGAGAAGGCTCTGTGACGATGTGCTCGGTTCCACGTGGTTCCACCCACCAGACAGCGCGGCGCAGTGTTTTTTAACACACTCAAGCATGCACTAATTAAAAATCCACACTCTGTGCCGCCACTGCACCGATCAATACGCCTAATTAATAGATCTATACATCACCATCGCGGCACAGCGTGTACGTGCTTTTCCGCATTTGCCTCCGCGCAGACTTGTTTTTTTATTTTACATTTTTTCTATTTGTGAGTAAAATAACAAATCAAATATACAATTGCCTTTGCCCATATTTCCTGGACTAATATTGTTACGGCCCGCTAGGCTGGGCCTTGTTTTGTGTCCAACTCTGTGTATCCGCCCAGTTGAAACTGCGAACGTAAATATCGGAATCAGCGTCAGGCCGCCGTCATCAAATCAAAATCATTCAAATAAAATGTGTTTAATTTCCTCGTGGTGCTAGAAGACGCAGGAATTTAAATGAGGCTGTTTTCGTGGCTCGGGTGCCTAATGAAAGCACTCTAAGGAACCTGAAACACTGGGAATTAGCTTCGTCGCGGTGCAATATCTTCGCACCTCAGCGTGGCGGAGAATATGGCGACCCTAATGCAGCCCTGGCTTCTGTGGGAAGTGCTAATTTGTTAACGTGCCCACGAGGAGGAGGAGGAGGAGGAGGAGATAGAGGACAAGGAGGAGGAGGAGGTGGATGAGGAGCAGGAGGTGGAGGAGGACGAGGAGGAGGATATGGATGAGGAGGTGAAGGAGGAGGAGGAGGAGGAGGAGGTGGACGAGGAGGTGGACAAGGAGGAGGAGGAGGGGGAAGAGGAGGTGGAGGAGGAGGAGGAGGAGGAGGAGATGGAGGTGGAGGAGGTGGAGATGGAGGAGGAGCGCTGGATGGAGACCTTGAACATGACCCTCCAAAGGGCTTTTATGCTCAGTTCACGCACCACAAGTTTACGCGGTGCACCCACCCCCTCCTTTATGTCCAGTTCTTTATTTAACTCCGGCTATTTGTCGAGTTTCTGTTAAAAACCCCCCAATTAGCTTAATTTGAAACAATCCTCGACGGGGGGAACTCCATCCTGTCGCCTGGGCAGAATTAACTAACCTCCTTTGAGTCTGCAATTGAAGCACACAGAAAGAATAACTTGTTAGAGATTAGGTGGATGAGATTAGATTAGCCAACACAAACACCATCACAGACGAGGACGACGCCGCCGCCATCTTTAAACGCCTCTAAATTGCGACTGGTGTCGTCTTTCGCGCCCGTGGGGATTCGCACTTAGCGATGAAATTTGGCAATAAGGACCCGTGCAAGAGGGTTAGATCAGGCCAGGCTTTCCGTGATAAGAGCACCCAACACCCAACGGTGGGTGGGTGTCACAGAGACATTTGGAGATGACAAAAGCAGGCAGACGGGCAGATGGGCCCGGATGGAGAACCCGGATGGCCACCTGTGAAATGTTGACGGCCAGTGATTGATTGTGTATTGGAGGGGGGACTCCCCTGGAAGGCTTCGGGGAGGTTTTCGGGCACATGTGAAGACAACGACAACAACAACAACATCAGGGTTCTATTGTGTGGACACGTGCACGTGCTTACACACACACACTCACACACACACATGCACAGACTGTCACATGCACACACACACACATGCACGTGTGTGTGTGTGTATATGTGTGTGTGTAGGTGTGTGTGTGAATATGTGTGTGCGTGTGTGTGTAGGTGTAAATGTAAATGTGAGTGTGTGTGAGAGTGTGTGTGCGTGTGTGTGTGTGAGTGTGCGTGTGTGTGTTTGCATGTGTGTGGGGGGTAGCAGTTCAAGCAGGCCCTCAACCAAAATAGAGCCCAATCAATGCAAATCTCCATTGGCCCTTTCCCACTCTATAGAGCCCCCCCCTCCTCCTCCTCCTCCTCCTAAGAGAGGGTTAGAGGGAGATTAATAGCAGAGTAGATTACCCTCGGAGTAGAACAAAGTAAGTGTGCAAAAAGGAACTGATGTATAATGCTGTACTACATGCACATTGCGTAAGCATGCACAGATACAATGTGTGCCTGTGATTCCCGTGGTTCACGTGGGAACTCTGGCACCCTAGGACCAGAGCCTAAGCCCCGTTTTTGTATAGCATGACGCCCCAATCATTGTTTGTTTGATTTATTAGTACTATGTACCTGGTGTTCTCCTCTATTTTCACCTGGTTAGTGCTATGGTGCTGAATCTGTCACTTTAGTGGTTGTACTTAGCGCTTTTTTATTATAGTAACTTGTCCTAACTGAACATTGTTTAACATATTGTATGTTCTTTAGTATGTTGGCAATGTGC
The DNA here is from genome assembly GCA_002895965.2 of Coryphaenoides rupestris. NCBI lineage: Eukaryota > Metazoa > Chordata > Actinopteri > Gadiformes > Macrouridae > Coryphaenoides > Coryphaenoides rupestris. The sequence continues at coordinate 43,999 of PIJE02001263.1, read as the reverse complement.
TCAGATGGCACGGTCTCTGCTTCTACAGTTTCCGCTATTATGCAGGCAATGAATCATATTAGAAAATCGTTTCTAAAAATGGTCTGCTCTTCTTGTACCAGCTTCGCCACCACCAATCCGAGCCATAGACTGCTCGGACTGCTTTTTGGATTTCAAATGGTTGGTGTCGGGTCTAATGGTCACCCAACTGGTCAATCCTCCTCCACCAGGCCACTGGGCAGGTGGATGTATGTTGATAAACTGTGATGTGCTGTGTGTGTGTGGTGTGTGTGTGGTGTGGTGTTTGTTGTGTGTGTGCAATCTCTATCTGGGTGTGTGGGATATAAAGAAGGTATTCCCCGTTTTTAGTGGCGGATAACCATGTCCAGTTATTAAACACTAATGTGTGAGTGAAATCTGGTTCTGCATTATTTATATTACCGTTTACATTGCATAAAAAACACACACAGGATTTAAACGATCAATCAAATGCCCAAAAGAGAAGGAGAAAAAACAAAAAGAAACCCATGTGGTGATTACACAACACAAACAAATGTCACTAAAATGCTCAACAATTTTGTAACTATAAGCAAATATCAGATACCGATTCTGGTTCCATTTTGTTATTCTATTTTTCTGCTCAAGATCAGATTAGGATTCGAGATAGGATTTATTGTCACATACTCATACAGGATATGAAGTGGAAGAATAAGAAGTGGTATGCTCAGTGAATGTGCGGAACAGAATACTCATAGTAGCAATGAATTGGAGGATACTATCAAATCCCAGTACAAAAAAATTTTTACAGTTAAAAGAGCCCAGCAGGAATGAGAAAATTAGTTTTAAGATATATTATAAAGGCATGTTAAAAAGTACAAAATCATTGAAATTATTCTTATCAGGGGACGTGTCTTAAACCAAGTCCATGGTCTGTGTGCAGAGCAGCATGGTCTCCTATGTGAGTGTTGTTATGTGTTGGTGTGTGGTGTGTGCCGTTCAGAAGGGATGAGCATTGCCCCAGACCCTCTACTTGCTGGCTCGTCGGGGCTTACTGCTGGGAGAGGAGGGGGTTCGAAGGATGGGGATGGAGTGGGGGGCTGATGAGGTGGAGGAGAGAGAGGGAGGCGGGAGGAGAGGGGGA
>PIJE02001263.1:23889-42854 GCA_002895965.2 Coryphaenoides rupestris | reverse complement strand
CTTTTCTCCCTCCCTGCCCTCCCTCCTGCTTCTCTCTCCACTCGCCTCTCTCCCTCTCTCCCCCTCTCTCTCTTCTCTCTCTCTCTCTTCGCTCTACTCTCTCTTCTCTCTCCTCCCTCTCTCTCCCTCTCTTTCTCCGCCTCTCTCTCCCTCTCTCCTTCTCTCTCTTCTCTCTCTCTCTCTCTCCTCTCTCTCTCTCTCTCTCTCTCTGCCCTCTCTCTCTCCCCTCTCTCTCTCCTCTCTCTCTCCTCTCTCTCTCTGCTCTCTCTCTCTCTCTCTCTCTCTCCACTCTCGTCTGCTACCCTGCCTGTTAAAAACTCTAATATCTGCTGTGTTGGTTTGCCTGTCTTGTGGGCTCGAGGCCATTATGTGTGTGTGTGTGTGTGTATTTGCGCGCAGCACATGCGTGCGCAGTCTGTGTGTCAGTTAGTGTGTGTTGCATTCCTGCAAATATGCCCCATGAGTGCAATAGTGTGTTGTTGGGGGGGGGGGAATAAATTGACATTCGATTCAAAGCCATTTGTTTGTCACATCCAAATTTTTCGGATAGCGCAAAAAGGCATGTGTTCCTTTCTTTCTATGGCTATGCCATGTCTTCCACTTTTGCCCAAGCCATTATTGGTTCTGCTTGTCACCGTCAACATGACCGATTGATCAATTGGTTTGTGCAGTCGGTCTAATGGTGTCACCCAACTGGTCAATCGCTCCTCCACCAGGCCATGGGCAGTGGGATGTATGTTGTGAAACTGTGATGTCGTTTGTGTGTGTTGGTGTGTGTGGTGTTTGTTGTTTGCAATCGTCTATCTGGGTGTGGAGGGTAAAAGAAGGTATTCCCTCGTTTTAGTGGGGATAACCAATGGTCACGTTATAAACACTAATGTTGATGGTGAAATACTGTTGCTGCATTATTTAATATTACGTTTACATTTCATAAAAACACACAGATTTAAACGATCCAACTACAAATCCCAAAAGAAGAAGGAGAAAAAACAAGAAGAAAACCCATCGTGGTGATTACACACACAAAACAATAAAATGTGCAACTAAAATTAGCTAAAATCTTAGGTAATATGCTAAATTATCAGATACATTCTGGTGTCCATTTTGTTATTCTACTTTTTCTGCTCACAGATCAAGATTAGGATTCGAGATAGGATTTTTTGTCACATACTCATACAGGATATGAAGTGGAGAAATAAGAAGTGGGATGCTCAGTTGAATGTGCTAACAGAATATATAGATAGCAATGAATGGAGGGATACAATCAAATCCCAGTAAAAAAAAGTTTTTACAGTTAAAAGACCAGCAGGAATGAGAAAATTAGTAAGATATATTATAAAAGGCAGTATTTAAAAATGTTTACAAAATCATGAATTATTCTTATCAGGGAGCGTCAAACCAATCCATGGTCTGTGTGCAGAAGCAGCATGGTTCTCCGTTGATGTGTGATGGTGGTGTGGGTGTGTGTGTGTGTTGTGTGTTGAACTGTTTGTGTCGGTGGTGTGTTTGGGTGTTCGTGTTGAACTTGTGTGTCGTTGGTGTGGTTGGTGTGTGTGTGTTAACTGTTGTGTTGTTGTGTGTTGAACTTGTTGTTGGTGTGTGCTGTTTCCAGAACGGGATGAGCATTGCCCCCAGACCCTCACTGTGCTCTCGCTCACTGCTGAGAGAGGTGTTCATAGGGGTGGGAGGGAGTGGGGCGATGAGGAGAAGAAGGAGGAGAATGGAGGAGAGGAGAGGAGGAGGGAGGGGGAAGAAGGAGGAGGAGGCAGAGGAGGGATTGGAGAAGGTGGGTGTGGGGCTCTATTAGAGTGGAAAGTGCCAATGGAAGAGATTTGCATTGTGGGGCTCTATTTGAGGCTTGCTGGAACTGCTACCCCCCCACCAGAATGGGCAACCACACACATGCACACTCACCACCCCCCCCCCCCCCCCGCCCCCCCCCCACACCACACATCACACAGTCTCACAACACACTCATATTTACATTTACATTTACACCTACACACACACGCTCCACCACATACACACCACACACCACACCACACACACACACACACAAGCACACACACACACCACACCCACACACACACACAGCAGACACACACCTACACGCACACACATAACGCACACCACATGCATGCACACGCACCGCTCACACACACACACACCACACACACACACACACACATCACAACAAACACACACACACAAAACACACACACCACACACCCCTCTCGCATAAATCCTGCCTTCGTAAATCCTCCTCATCTGCACCCCCCCCCCTAGCCCCACCCCTTCCTCCTTTCCTCCCCCTGAAAGATTGTTTAAATTTCAGGGTCTGGGGGGAGGAAGGGGCGGGGGAACCAGCTGATAGAGTAAAACTCAACACAGCAGCATCAGTTTTTACTCTGTTTCTCTCTATGCGGTTGGTGGGTGGGTTGTTGTTGGTGTGTGTGGTTGTGGTGGTGTGTGTGTGGTTGTGTGTGGTTGTGTATGCGTGTGTGTGGTGTTGTGTGTTACGTGTGTGTGTGTGTGTGTGTGCATTGTGAACCAGTCTGTGCACTGTGTGTGCATGGGTGTTGTGGGTGTGTGTGTGTGTGTGTGTGGAGTGGTGTGGTAAGCACGTGCACTTGTCCAACACAATAGAATCCTGATTGTTGTTTTGTTTGTCGTTTCTTCACATGTGTCGGAAAACCCTCCCCGAGACGCCTTCCAGGGAGGAGTCCGCCTCAATTACACAATTAATCACTTGGCCGTCAACGTTCAAACAGGTGGGCGTCCGTGTTCTCCATCCGGCCCATTTCTGCCTGTCAGCCTGCTTTTGTCAATCTCCAAAATTCTCTGACACTCCACCCACCATTGTGGTTTGGTGCTCTTATCACGGAAAGCCCGTGCCTGATCTAACCCCTCTTGCACGGGTCCTTATCGCTTATCCACCCCCCCGCCCCCCCCACCACCCCGCCCCCCCCCCCCCCCCCCCCCCCCCCCCCCCCCCCCCACCCCCCCCCCCCCCAATTTCAGCCCTAGTGTAATCCCCACGGCCGAAAAAAGACGACACCGGCGCAATTTAGAGCGTTTAAAGATGCGCGGCGTCGTCCTCAGTCTGTTATGTGTTTGTTTGCTATCTAATCTCCACCCCTAATCTCTAACCCAATTTGTGTGCTTCAATTGCAGACTTCAAAAGGGAGGGAAATACGGCCACTCTAATTAGTTAGTTATCTCTGGCCCTGGCGAAAGGATAGAGTTTCTCCCCGTCGAGATTTTCAAATGAAGCTAATTGGGTTTTTAACAGAAACTCGACAAATAGCGGGGTAAATAAAGAACCGACATAAAGGAGGGTGCCCCACGCGTAACTTTGTTGGCGTGAACTGACATAAAAGCCCTTTTGGAGGTGTCATGTTCAAGGTCTCTCCTCTCCTCTCTCTCCGCTCTTTCCTCTCTTCTCTCTCTCTCTCTCTCTCTCTCTCCTCTCTCTCTCTCTTCTCAAATCACAAACATGGGGAGGGAGCGCTGGAGGGCTGCCTGACCGGCCCCAGCACCAGGCTGAGGCTAACAACAGGAAGACAGAGAGGCGGGCACTTTGAAGCCCCTAGCCAGACCCCCCCCCACCAACCCCACCTACCCCCCACCCCACCCCCCCCCCCCCCCCCCCCCCCCCCTCTCTCTCTATAAACCCACACCTCCGGAGTTCTCTGGGGCGACGCAGGCCGAGCAGGGGTGGGTGGAGGTTTTGAAGTTGGGATTTAATTGTTTCTCAAATTTTGAAAAAAAAGTTTGGGCTTCATTTAGACTTTTTCAATTTTTATTTTTACAAACCACCCCCACAGAAAATGTTATTCTTCTTCTACATTGGTTAATTCGTCAAAAAAAGTGAAAGCTCAGTTCAATTCATTCAAGAGCTTTATTGCAATGGAACATACGTTTACATGCCAAAGCAAGTATAAATAAAAAACCCCCCAAAAAAACCAACTAATGTCCTTTACCCATACAGATATTCTACAATAAAGGAAATGTTTCAACAAAACTGAATATTTCAATCCATATAAAATAGAGTATGTAAATGTACTTAAATTATGATCAAACAGCAGAATTCTGCTTTTTTGTCAAAATTTATTATATATACGTACAGGAATAAGAAACTGTCGTCCGTTCTTCCGTGTCGTGAACGTCCTCTCACACAAACTCTAAAAGGAACATCGAACAGTGAACTCTAAAAGTAAACGTCCTAAATTGCAGGGCCACAGTGCTCGATTAACAGGTTCTGCCAGGAAAAACAGGATGTTGGTTCTCCAGAACAAACATCTAAACATCGTCTCTTTTCCTCCTTCCTCCTCCTCCTCCTCCTCATCCCTCTCCTCCTTCACCTCCATCCCCATCCCTCCTCCTCCTCTTGTCCTCCTCCGCCCTCCACCTCTCCTCCCTCCAACTCTTCCTCCCTCCTCTCCTCCTCCCACCTCCCCTCCTCACATCCACCTCCTCCTCCTCCTTGTCCTCCACCCTCTCCTCCTCACCTCCTCCTCCCGTGGCACACTAACAAATTAGCACTTCCCGACAGAACCAGGCTGCATTAGGGTCTCCAATATTCTCCGCCACCCTGAGTGCAAGATATTTCCACGGCGTCTGATTCAACTAGTGCACCCGACGAACTAATCCCAGGTTTATCTCTCTCTGTTGCCAGTCAACAGCCAGCCCGCCACCACAAACAACCAGGAGCAGATGCCGGGGCCACTGGCAGAGAGACGGGCCACAAGGGCCTGAGTGGATGGAAGGTGAGGTCACCTCCATGTTTGTTGGGCAGGATGCAGCAGAAACATCCTACTGGGTAATGGGATGGTGTAGGCTGAGAACAACACAAGCTGTGCACGCTGCATGACACACACACACACACACACACACATGCACCCACTCACACATGCACCCACCCACATAACACACACACATAAACACAATCAAGATACAACTATGCACACACTGAAAAACACAAACAGACACACAAAGAGGCACAGGATCACACGTGCGCACACACACAGACACACACACACACACACAAAGGGATACAGACACACAACGGCAGTAGCTGTCTGGTAGCAGCAGGGGGAGTACCTCTTCTATTGTCTGACTGGATGGAGGCCCAGTTCACCCAACAACACATAATATAGGTCCTAGGTCTTGTGTGTGAGATTGTTTGTGCACGTGCGTGTGTATGTCAATGTGTGTGCATCCACGTATCATTGCGTACACGTTTCCATGGCAAAATACGACTCAGAGGAGTGCAGGGCTTAAAGGTAATAATGATTGTGAATCTTTCACGTCGTTGTAGAAGAGGAGAAGACGTGGCGGCCATGTTGAATTTAACAGACGGTCAAAGAGAGAGACCCAAAGGCCTGATCGAGTGATGACGGCAAGATTCAAGATTCAAGATTCAAGATTCAAGATCACTTTATTGCCATATGTAACAAGTACAATGGAATGCTTACTCCCCATTCACTCCTGCAGTATTCTTCGAAACATAAATTCTCAAACAGCTCTAACAATTAGTAATAATACCTGTCAGTACAGTAAAAAGTATTCTTCTATTCTACGTATATTCCCATGATGACTCAGCTGTACAAACACAAAACAGAGCTGAACGTGGGTCTAATGCAAAGAACTCACAGAACTCATGATACACACATTACTTTGTTTGTTTACACTCCTCTGAGCGTGAGTGTGTCTGTGTGTGTCTGTTTGTATACAGTGTGTGTTTGGGGGTTGGGGGGGGGGGGGGGGAGGGGGTGGGGGGGGGGGTCTCTCTCGGTCACCTATCAGTGTCCTGTGTGCTCGGCGATCTCCATTGTCCCATTGCTCGCTCCTTCAGCGATGGCACGAGGAGGACACTCAAGGGACACTAAGCGCCTCCCCGAGACAATTATGAGGCCCGCTCAGCCTCCGTAATGAGGGAGGGTGTGGAGGGGGGGGCGGGCTGATTGAGCTGTTAGCGGCTCACCGAGTAGCAAAGAGGAGGAGGAGGAGGAGAAGGAGGAAGAGGAAGACTTGTGTGTGTCTGTGTAGCCTCCTGAACGCTAGCCTCCTGAATGCTCGATATCCTTCTGAACGCTCGCTAGCCTCCTGAACGCTCGCCTCCTGAACGCTCGCCTCCTGATCGCTAGCCTCCTGATCGCTAGCCTCCTGAACGCTAGCCGCCTGAACGCTACCCGCCTGAATGCTGGCCTACTGAACGCTCGCCTCCTGAGCACTAGCCTCCTGAACGCTAGCCTCCTGGACGCTAGCCTCCTGAACGCTCGCTAGCCTCCTGAACGCTAGCCTCCTGAACGCTAGCCTCCTGAACGCTCGCTAGCCTCCTGAACGCTAGCCTCCTGGACGCTAGCCTCCTGAACGCTCGCTAGCCTCCTGAACGCTAGCCTCCTGAACGCTAGCCTCCTGAACGCTAGCCTCCTGAACGCTAGCCTCCTGAACGCTCGCTAGCCTCCTGAACGCTAGCCTCCTGGATGCTAGCCTCCTGAACGCTCGCTAGCCTCCTGAACGCTCGCTAGCCTCCTGAGCGCTCGCCTCTTTGAGGACGTTGTTGACTGAAAAACAAAGTGTGACTCCGGGGCTGTGAGGAATGGAGCAGAGGGGACATCATCAACGAGTGGACATCATGTCATGTCCGAGGGCCCCATCCATCTCCATCTCCTCCTCCTCCTCCCCATCCTCCCTGCCGAACCCCAGCCTCGACTCATTTGCATGTGTGTGTGTGTGTGTATGCATACCCCGCGCCTATGGCGGGACCCATCACCCATCAGATGGGCCGGGCCACGTCCCAGGCCAAACTGACCTTGGCTTTTCAACCGGCCATTAATTCTCCCGCTCCCCCCCCTCCCCCACCCCCCCAACCCTACCGCCAATCTCCCTCGTCTCCTCGTGTGTGTGTGCAGCGATGGGTGTGTGTGTGTCTCTTTGGATGTGTGTGTATGTGTGTGTGCATGTGTGTATGTCTGCGTTCGTGTGCGTGTCTGTGTGTCTGCGTTCATATGTGTGTGTCTGCGTGCATGTCTGTGTGCGTGTGTCTGTGCATGTATGTGTGTGTCTGCGTGCATGTGTGCGTGTCTGTGTGCATGCGTGTGTGTCAGCGTGCATTCCTGTCTGCGTTCATGTGTATGTGTGTCTGCGTTCATGTGTGTGTGTGTGTGCACGTGCCCAGCGAAAGGCGACACCTCTTGCGGGGATAATGAAGGTTTTGACGCGGCGACTGAAGCACATCAGATGGCGGCGGTGTCGCATCGCGCACGCCAGCCAGCCGCCGACATGAGTGAATCCGTCGGGTCGCTGCACTCCATTTCCTGTGCTCAGAGCGCCGTTTACCGGCGCTCTGAGGTTTTGAAGGGGGGCGGGGGTAGAGAGTTCCGTAGAGAGTGGCATCTTCGTAACCATCCTCTGTTGTGACTGATAGGAGGGAAGGGGGAGGGGGAGGGGAGGGGGGGGCCTCTCATTAGGCCTCGGGCCTAATGAGAGGCATCAACGAATAGATACACATGCATCACCAGCAGCCAGGTGCGCACACACACACACACACATGCATGCACGCACACACACATGCACACACACACACAGGGGAAGACAAACGGGTTATATACTGTTTACCAACTGTTTCAACAGCTGGCACTGACAAAAAAAAACGAACGGTTCTGTGTAAATGTGTGTGTGTGTGAGTGTGTGTGCGTGTGTTTGGCGGCGGGGAGGGGGAGGGGGGTGTGAATGCTTAGAGCATGTGTGAGTCAAAGTGTCAAAAATGATTCACCTGAGGCTCTGCGTTGAGGTAAATACCAAACATGTGCCCCCCCCCCACACACACACACATACCTATACTCAACTCCTGGATTCCCTCGCTGCCTTCCTTCCTCGCTCGCCCACACCATCTCTCATCAGCTCACCTTCTCCCCTCTGTCACATTCATGATGGCTCCTTTCCATAATAAAGGGGAACCTGTGGAACTAATCCTTGCAAATCTCCCATGCTCCTCTCCCCCCCCACCACCACCACCACCCCTCCATACCTCCAGGCAACACGGCACCCAGAAATCACCCCCCAACCCCACACCATTTGCATGCCTAAACGGCACTAACTGTAAATAAGCCCTTTTTAGCTGCTAATGGAATAACATCTCCATTTCCAGAAAGGGTGCAGGGAGTGAGCCAACCCTCAGAGATTCAAGCAAACTCAACCTTTCCTCATACTTATTTATGTAAATGGTCTATGTCTTGTCTTGTAGCTTGTATGGCCTCTTTTTTATGTATGTGTCGCCGATGCTCTCTGTGTGCCCAAAGCAAATTTCTCTCGTGAGAGAGACAATTAAATGACTTACTTACTTACTTACTTATACCCCCCACCCCCCCATTCCTCTCTCTCTCTCCCTCTCTCTGCTTTCCTCCCCTCATCTGCATCTTGTTGGTCGGTGCACAATAGGGCAGCCATACAGATGCAGAGAGCGGCTCGCCTTATCAGCACGCATACAGTTAAGTTAAGGACCGCTGGGCTTTCTGGGAAATCAGGGAGGGAAGACACCGCTTATGAATAGACGCGATCTGAGACACACACACACACGCCAAAACACATGTAGAGTAAAATTAAAGAATGAAGCTCAAACTATGAAAAACGACAATATTATAATAAAATCAGTTCAAACCGCCATGAATTGTATTTTGTATTTTTTATGGAATTAATTGGGGTTTTTTTTTTATTCTTGTTATTATTTTACATTTTTTTTTTCTTTATAATGCCTTGTTGTTCATGTGTATTTGTTTATATGCTGCTCTTTATAGCCTATTTGTTTAGATTTCTCATTCCTACTGCTCCTTTTGCTGTAAATACTGTAAATATGGTGTGTATTCTGATCCTCCAATTCATGTTATTTGCATTGTATTGTATAGTTATTTTGCTCATTCTGCTGGGCATCGCCACTTTTTCATTTCACATTTACCCATTCAAGGTAACAACCAACACGTCAGGGCTGAATGTTTGACTCGTGTCATCTTTAAAACATCTTTAAATCTAAATCTCAAAAAATGTCTTTATCACAAGCTGCTATTGAACATGGGGATATTCAGATTGATATGTGAAGATGGTGCACATCATCTACATACTGTATATCATGATATATCTACAGATATAACCTCATTACAGCTAACACCGGCGATTTAGATGATATCTGGCTGGTCACCGCCATCCCGTTCATTTCAACTCTTCACTTGCCTTTTATGGCCTTTCCTGTTATTCTCTCTCGTGGGGAAAAAGTTCAAGTCCCTCCCCTGGTCCCTGATGTTCCCCTGCAAGATTCGTTCTAAACCTACCTCTAAGTCATCAAACACAATCGTGTTTTAATAGAGCGATGTACGAACCATCCGTCCTCCCATCCATTAGCAGCTAGAAGTATTATTTGGGGACGGGAAGGGAAGGGACCTCCCTCTAGGTCAGAGGTCAGACAGCAGTAGTCGTTAACGTTAACGCGGATCAAACGGCAAAAGTTCTCGGATGAAAAGAGCCAAAGGATGAAATTATATATATAAACTAGGGTGCCTGCTGCCATATAAGCAAGCGATAACACACACACACACACACACACACACACACACAGATGTGTAGGAGAGGAGTAGAGAGATACACGTATGTACTTTGAAGTAATGTTTCATTAGCACACCAACAATACCTAAAAATAAAACTGTACTTTTGTATTAGCAAGGTCATTACTAGGTCTTGATCTTAAATCAACAATTACATACACAAAGCACACACACAGCATAAACACAACATAAAATACATAGGCCTGTACTCAAAAACACACACACACACACACACAGTATACAGACAAAAAAATAGATTGTGTGTTAGAGGAAATTACGGCCACACCCCTTCTCACACGTGTGTGGGGCGTGGCTATGGCGTCACCGCCATTGGCGCGACGAGGGGGCGTGGCTATGGCGTCACCGCCATTGGCGCGACGAGGGGGCGTGGCTATGGCGTCACCGCCATTGGCGCGAAGAGAGGTGTGTGTGTGTCCACACATAACAAGCGGGGACAAAAACTGCTTAGTCATTGTTGTCATGTAATTTAATGAGCTGATTCGGTGGGGACTCCTGTCACTTCGAGGCTCATAAATCAAAAAGTATAAGTCTGTTTGTTTCCATAGTTACATATATGTGACCGTCACAGTGTACCTACATTTTGATGTATAGATTACGTATGTGGAGTTAATATTGTGGGCGGGATGGCAGTTTTAAAAATATAAAAAAAAAAAATTCCGTCCGCTCTACGCCGTAACGGTGACGTCACCCGCTCTCACCCACGCAATACACACCCATGTTAAAGTGTCTGAGGAGCTGAAAAATCAATTAAGTTTGAACTGTGATTGGGTAAAAAGTATGAATGTTATGAAAATTTTGAAATCATGTGTGAATTCATCCAAGTGTCCTGAACGTTTTAATGTTTGAATGGAGTTTCTACCTGAATGTATGAATGAATGGGAAGAGGTTGAATATGAGTGGTTTTGGACACATTTTGAACACTCACCCCCATTCATTTCAATGGGGCAAAAATGCTGTTAAATGTTGAATATTTCGGAAAGTAATAATGGTATGTACAAAAAAAGTAGTAGCACTCGATTCCCGGTCAAGGCGCACGTTTTGATGTCTTTTTTGCGTGTGTGCTGGCAACGCTGTGAGACTAGTAGCGTGGCGAAAAATGTACGGAAGAATAAATAATAAAGAAGTATGCAGGGGAGTAATAGCGTGCTTTGCATTGCAAAGGCACCCTAATGACCACACTTTCATCGCTTACCTATCTCCTTTCTTTCAGTTGTCCTTTCATGTTCATCCCTGAGATGTCACCAAAGCTGTCGTTCAAACCACAGATTAAAAGACGTCCTCGTGTCAGTGAAAATCGCTTTGGAAAACCTGCCCGGTGTGTGTGCTGCTGCAACTGCATTCACTCACACAAACGGATACGACAAATGTCATGGTTTGTGATTTTACTTGGGCATTACAACATCTCAAACAACCGTGAAGCCGTTTCTCTTCAAAATGGAAAGATTTTAAATGAGCTTGAAATGAGATGACGTTTTTTATGTATTTTTATGTCTTTCTTTTACTTTTTTTGCACACTGTCGCCTGTCATGCCACAAGAATTTCACTGTTCAGAACGGCCTTGTGTTATGATGTACATGTGACAGTAAAACACTTTTTGACTTATTTGCAGTGCCATGTTTCGCATTTATTCCCTAAAAAGACATTTGAACGATGACCTTAAAGTGAATTCCCTCAGAGTAGATTAGTTCTCCTCTGTGGTGGACGGATGCAGCATTGTGGTCTCCGTGCTACAAGTGTCTGTCGGGCCATTTTGCTATTTTTATGTTTTAATTTTGCCCGGCATAAACTGCCCCGTAGCTAACTTTAGCATACCATATGGCGAGACCAGTACCGGCTTTCCCATAACGCGCATAACGCGCTGCGCGTGGGGCCCCCCATTGCTAGGGGCCCCCCATTGCTAGGGGCCCCCCATTGCTAGGGGCCCCCGAGATCCGGTGGCGCACACACACACACACACACACACCCCGTTGGCTGCAACTCTTCTTCCCCCCCGTTGGCTGAAACTCCCGGAGCCTGTTCTTCTCTTATTCCAGGAACGTTATTTCACCGCAGTTCATTGTTTTTATCACATGGTTCTCGTTTTCCGATACATTAGATATTTTAGTTAACATATTTCCATCCTACGCTCTGTGTGACGGGCGTCGTCGTTGCCTCTGCTCTGTGGTACACCTGTCGTCCGTCNNGGAGACGGGAGGGTGGGCCGTAGAGACGGGGGGGGGATCTTGTGGAAGACCATCCTCTGTTACTGATAGGAGGGAAGGGGGAGGGGGAGGGGAGGGGGGGGCCTCTCATTAGGCCTCGGGCCTAATGAGAGGCATCAACGAATAGATACACATGCATCACCAGCAGCCAGGTGCGCACACACACACACACACATGCATGCACGCACACACACATGCACACACACACACAGGGGAAGACAAACGGGTTATATACTGTTTACCAACTGTTTCAACAGCTGGCACTGACAAAAAAAAACGAACGGTTCTGTGTAAATGTGTGTGTGTGTGAGTGTGTGTGCGTGTGTTTGGCGGCGGGGAGGGGGAGGGGGGTGTGAATGCTTAGAGCATGTGTGAGTCAAAGTGTCAAAAATGATTCACCTGAGGCTCTGCGTTGAGGTAAATACCAAACATGTGCCCCCCCCCCACACACACACACATACCTATACTCAACTCCTGGATTCCCTCGCTGCCTTCCTTCCTCGCTCGCCCACACCATCTCTCATCAGCTCACCTTCTCCCCTCTGTCACATTCATGATGGCTCCTTTCCATAATAAAGGGGAACCTGTGGAACTAATCCTTGCAAATCTCCCATGCTCCTCTCCCCCCCCACCACCACCACCACCCCTCCATACCTCCAGGCAACACGGCACCCAGAAATCACCCCCCAACCCCACACCATTTGCATGCCTAAACGGCACTAACTGTAAATAAGCCCTTTTTAGCTGCTAATGGAATAACATCTCCATTTCCAGAAAGGGTGCAGGGGTGAGCCAACCCTCAGAGATTCAAGCCTGGGTAATACCATGTGTTTCATGTTCTATGTATAGTGAATATGTAAAATGGTCTACGTCTTGTCTTGTAGCTTGTATGGCCTCTTTTTTATGTATGTGTCGCCGATGCTCTCTGTGTGCCCAAAGCAAATTTCTCTCGTGAGAGAGACAATTAAAGGACTTACTTACTTACTTACTTAAAATGCTGCTCCTATCCTCTCTCTCTCTCCTCCCTGCTTCCTCCCCTCATCTGCATCTTGTTGGTCGGTGCACAATAGGGCAGCCATACAGATGCAGAGAGCGGCTCGCCTTATCAGCACGCATACAGTTAAGTTAAGGACCGCTGGGCTTTCTGGGAAATCAGGGAGGGAAGACACCGCTTATGAATAGACGCGATCTGAGACACACACACACACGCCAAAACACATGTAGAGTAAAATTAAAGAATGAAGCTCAAACTATGAAAAACGACAATATTATAATAAAATCAGTTCAAACCGCCATGAATTGTATTTTGTATTTTTTATGGAATTAATTGGGGTTTTTTTTTTATTCTTGTTATTATTTTACATTTTTTTTTTCTTTATAATGCCTTGTTGTTCATGTGTATTTGTTTATATGCTGCTCTTTATAGCCTATTTGTTTATATTTCTCATTCCTGCTGCTCTTTTGCTGTAAATACTGTAAATATTATTTTCATTTCCTGCACATTCATGTTATTTGTATTGTATAGTTATTTTGCTCATTCTGCTGGGCATCGCCACTTTTTCATTTCACATTTACCCATTCAAGGTAACAACCAACACGTCAGGGCTGAATGTTTGACTCGTGTCATCTTTAAAACATCTTTAAATCTAAATCTCAAAAAATGTCTTTATCACAAGCTGCTATTGAACATGGGGATATTCAGATTGATATGTGAAGATGGTGCACATCATCTACATACTGTATATCATGATATATCTACAGATATAACCTCATTACAGCTAACACCGGCGATTTAGATGATCTCTGGCTGGTCACCGCCAATGCATTCATTTCAACTTTTCACTTGCCTTTTATGGCCTTTCCTGTTATTCTCTCTCGTGGGGAAAAAGTTCAAGTCCCTCCCCTGGTCCCTGATGTTCCCCTGCAAGATTCGTTCTAAACCTACCTCTAAGTCATCAAACACAATCGTGTTTTAATAGAGCGATGTACGAACCATCCGTCCTCCCATCCATTAGCAGGTAGAAGTATTATTTGGGGATGGGAAGGGAAGAGATCTCCCAGAGGTCAGACAGCAGCATGGTCGTTAACGTTAGCGATCAAATGTCACATTTTAAATAATAATAAAAAACTAGAAAAATTCCAGGGAAATTTTGAGGGTGCCTGCTAAGCAAGCAATAACACACACACACACACACACACACACACACACAGATGTGTAGGAGAGGAGTAGAGAGATACACGTATGTACTTTGAAGTAATGTTTCATTAGCACACTAACAATACCTAAAAATAAAACTGTACTTTTGTATTAACAAGGTCATTACTAGGTCTTGATCTTAAATCAACAATTACATACACAAAGCACACACACAGCATAAACACAACATAAAATACATAGGCCTATACTCAAAAACACACACACACACACACAGTATACAGACAAAAAAATAGATTGTGTGTTATATGAAATTACGGCCACACCCCTTCTCACACGGTGCGTGGCTATGGCGTCACCGCCATTGGCGCGACGAGGGGGCGTGGCTATGGCGTCACCGCCATTGGCGCGACGAGGGGGCGTGGCTATGGCGTCACCGCCATTGGCGCGACGAGGGGTGTGTGTGTGTCCACACAACAAGCGGGACAAAAACTGCTTAGTCATTGTTGTCATGTAATTTAATGAGCTGATTGGGTAGGGACACCTGTCATTTCGAGGCTCATAAATCAAAAAGTATAAGTCCCTTTGTTTCCATAGTTACATATATGTGACCGTCACGGGTGTACCTACATTTTGATGTATAGATTACGTATGTGGAGTTAATATTGTGGGCGGGATGGCAGTTTTAAAAATATAAAAACAAAAAATTCCGTCCGCTCTACGCTGTAACGGTGACGTCACCCGCTCTGACCAGCGCAATACACACCCATGTTAAAGTGTCTGAGGAGCTGAAAAATCAATTAAGTTTGAACTGTGATTGTGTAAAAAGTATGAATGTTATGAAAATTGTGAAATCATGTGTGAATTCATCCAAGTGTCCTGAACGTTTTAATGTTTGAATGGAGTTTCTACCTGAATGTATGAATGAATGGGAAGAGGTTGAATATGAGTGGTTTTGGACACATTTTGAACATCCATTTCAATGGGAAAAAATGCTGTTAAATGTTGAATATTTCGGAAAGTATGAATGGTATGTATAAGAAAAGTAGTAGCACGCTATTCCCGGTCAAGGCGCACGTTTTGATGTCTTTTTTGCGTGTGTGCTGGCAACGCTGTGAGACTAGTAGCGCGCCGAAAAATGTACGGAAGAATAAATAATAAAGAAGTATGCAGGAGAGTAATAGTGTGCTTTGCATTGCAAAGGCACCCTAATGACCACACTTTCATCGCTTACCTATCTCCTTTCTTTCAGTTGTCCTTTCATGTTCATCCCTGAGATGTCACCAAAGCTGTCGTTCAAACCACAGCGCCCGCCCCTCCCCCCTCCTCTCCCCCCCTCCCCCCTCCCCTCCTCCCTCCCCGCCTCCCTCCCTCCCCCCTCCCCGGGCCCCCCCCCCCCCCCCCCCCCACATCCCCCCCCCCCCCGCTGCCCCCCCCGCCGCCGGCCCGCCCCCCCCCGCCGCCGGCCCGGCCCCCCCGCCGCCCCCTCGACCACAAACCACAGATTAAAAGACGTCCTCGTGTCAGTGAAAATCGCTTTGGAAAACCTGCCCGGTGTGTGTGCTGCTGCAACTGCATTCACTCACACAAACGGATACGACAAATGTCATGGTTTGTGATTTTACTTGGGCATTACAACATCTCAAACAACCGTGAAGCCGTTTCTCTTCAAAATGGAAAGATTTTAAATGAGCTTGAAATGAGATGACGTTTTTTATGTATTTTTATGTCTTTCTTTTACTTTTTTTGCACACTGTCGCCTGTCATGCCACAAGAATTTCACTGTTCAGAACGGCCTTGTGTTATGATGTACATGTGACAGTAAAACACTTTTTGACTTATTTGCAGTGCCATGTTTCGCATTTATTCCCTAAAAAGACATTTGAACGATGACCTTAAAGTGAATTCCCTCAGAGTAGATTAGTTCTCCTCTGTGGTGGACGGATGCAGCATTGTGGTCTCCGTGCTACAAGTGTCTGTCGGGCCATTTTGCTATTTTTATGTTTTAATTTTGCCCGGCATAAACTGCCCCGTAGCTAACTTTAGCATACCATATGGCGAGACCAGTACCGGCTTTCCCATAACGCGCATAACGCGCTGCGCGTGGGGCCCCCCATTGCTAGGGGCCCCCCATTGCTAGGGGCCCCCCATTGCTAGGGGCCCCCGAGATCCGGTGGCGCACACACACACACACACACCGTTGGCTGCAACTCTTCTTCCCCCCCGTTGGCTGAAACTCCCGGAGCCTGTTCTTCTCTTATTCCAGGAACGTTATTTCACCGCAGTTCATTGTTTTTATCACATGGTTCTCGTTTTCCAATACATTAGATATTTCAGTTATATTTCCATCCTACGCTCTGTGTGACGGGCGTCGTCGTTGCCTCTGCTCTGTGGTACACCTGTCGTCCGTCAGAAACGCCCATCCCATCTTCTATGGAAAATCAGAAGAGCAGCAATGGCATCCAAAAGAACATGTCCATTGGGAGCACTTTAATAATTGCATTACTTACTTATTGTTGTTCATTATTTTGCACTTGGGGCCCCAGCTTCATTCTGTGCTTGGGGCCCCCAAAAAGCTGGAGCCGGCACTGGGCGAGACTCTACCTGGTGCAATGCACAACACCACCACCACCTCTCCTCCCTGCTTCTCCTATCCATGCTAATCCATCCTCTCTCTCTCTCTCCCTCTCTCTCTCTCTCTCTCTCTCTCTCTCTCTCTCTCTCTCTCTGGACGAGGCCGAGCGAGAGATGGTGCTCTTAGCACTGATATGGGGGAATCTTCTCTCTCTGTTTCTTTCTTTCCATAATGAAACGTGGGAGAGAGAGAAGAGAGAGAGAGAGAGAGAGGGAGAGAGAGAGAGAGAGAGAAGGGGGAGAGAGAGAGAGAGAGAGAGAGAGAGAGAGAGAGAGAGAGAGAGAGAGAGAGAGAGAGAGAGGGAAAGAGAGAGAGAGAGAGAGAGAGATAAAGAAGGAGAGAGAGAGGGCGAGAGAGAGAGAGAGAGAGAGAGAGAGAGAGAAAGAGAGAGAGAGAGAGAGAGAGAGAGAGAGAGAAGAGGAGAGAGAGAGAGAGAGAGAGAGAGAGAAGAGAGAGAGGGGGAGAGAGAGAGAGAGAGAGAGAGAGAAGAGAGAGAGAGAAGGGGGAGAGAGAGAGCGAGAGAGGGAAGAGAAGAGGAGAGATGGACTTATGCCCCTTTTCCACAGTCACGGTACGGCGCGGTACGGCACGGCATGGTACTTTTCGGGTCTGTTTCCATTACAACTGAGTACCATATAGTACCTCCTCGACGTGGGCGGGGTCGTCATAACACGGCTGCGCGAACTGCCGTGACGTCATTTACACCGCGCCAAGCCACGCACAAAACCGGAAGACCAGAACAACACAACAAATAAAATGCTTTAACATAAACCCAAACCAGTTTACAGTATGTATTTAGTATGACAATGCATATAGAAACCAGAACAGACCATTTCTTAAGGACATCAAAGCCTTTATTATTATCACACAGATGCGGGGGTTCAAGCAGTGCTTAACAAGATACACTAGAGACAACTAAAAGTACAGTTTCCAACAAGAAAAAACACATTATCACAGTAATAAAAAAAAACGGAAACTTGATGAAACTTCAACTCCATGACAACACGAGGAGTCAATAGCTGGGCGACTTCTTTAAATACTTTTTCGTTCCGGGTTGTGCCGTCGAGCTCCCGCTGTATCCTCTCTTCGGCCATCAAAGAGAGGAACGTCTGGACCTCCTCGACCGACCATGGCGTGGTTTTTTTTGGTGAGCTCATTTTTAAAAGTCAGGTTTTAAAAAGTGGTGTGGTCGAGTCTCGTGTTTATTTATGTCTGGTCGGTCGTCGCGCGCTTATGACGCTCCCAGTGACGACACTCGTCGGCCAATCAGTGGAAGGCAGTCGGCTGACGTCACGTCATAGTACCGCTTCGGCTGGCTTGGAACCAGGGGCAGATGTGATACCAAATAGTACCTGATATCAGGTTACTACGTGCTAGTGGAAACACGCAATACCGCGCCGTACCGCGCGGTACCGTGACCGTGGAGAAAGGGAGAGATGGACATAGAGAGGGAGCGAGAGGGCGAGTGGGGGAGGGAGGGATCATTCCAGTACCCTGTAGCCTGGGGGGGGTGGGGGGGAACAGCCTTGGGCCCCCTCTCACCCCCCCTCACCCCTCACCCCCACCGCCCTTGTGGAACTGCAGAACTTTCTAGAAGATTGTTGAAGATAGCAACACTCGGTTACAGAGAAAGTGTGTGTTCTGAGTCCAGCCGAAAGGGGAGCGACCCCTCCTCTCCCCCACCTCTGCTCTGCACAAGCCCCTTTTCTGTTTAAACAACACTTTAACTCATCTAATTACCCACACTGTTGTAATTGGTCTGGCTCATCGCCGATAACCATTATGTGTGTGTGTGTGTGTGTGTGTGTGTGTGTGTGGTGGACAAGCGTGCGTGACATTGCACACGTGTGTGCAAATGAAGTTTTCACCCTGACAATCACACCTTTAATTAAATTAAAACAAAGGTGTTAAAGCTGTTGATTGTCAACGCGGTGGCGGTGGGGTGAGGGGGAAGGGGGTGGCGGGATTGGGGGAGGGAATGTGGGGAGGGGGGGTGGTCCTGGTGTGTGTGTGTGTGAATAGAATAGAATAGAACTTTATTTATCCCGAAGGAAATTCTTGTGCCAGGTTACATAGCGATACAGTACAATAAAACAATATGGAAAACAACAGAATGATAAAAATAAACTAACGGATTTACAAATTTACAGTTAAAATATACAAATATGTAGGGAGGTAAGATATTCCGACGGCGAAAACAATTTGGCATAATTGAAGTGAAATATTATTGGACATGACATTAAGAATATTGCACATGATGATGAGAGGAGTTGAGAGGTAGTGTTAGCGATAGTATTTATAGATAGCATGATAATAATAATAATATAGCACATGATAGAGTATTGCACATGATG
>PIJE02001263.1:11389-18889 GCA_002895965.2 Coryphaenoides rupestris | reverse complement strand
CTCTCTCTGCTCCTCAGTTTTGGCTCCTCCTCCTCCTCCTCCTCCTTTTTCCATGTCGTATTTTTTTATCCCTAAAATTTTGTTTTTTTTATTATTTCTTTCCTCCTCCTCCTCCTCCTCCTTTTTAGCCTCCATGTTGCAGCAGCCACTTGAGGCTTTTTTGTGGGAGCGGGGCCAATCTTCCGACACTGATGGCCACCATTTTCCACGACCACCCGACGCGACGTCCGCCACACAGATGGCTCCAACTGCCCTCCTAACAACACGACTTCACAACGCCAATTCCCAGAGCCCGGTCATTTCCTACTGACGCGGCAAGCCTTTAATCTACCTTCCGATCGCCGCTAACGCTCCCTTTTTTTATTTTCCAGACTCACGCTAGAGTCGAAACAGCAGGAGCGCAGACAGACGCACGACACCGTCTGAAGGGGAGGAGGTCTTTGTGATCACACGTATGTCACAAAAGATGCTAACACAAGATAAAGAAATGGGAGGGGGATGGAGGGAAGAAAAAAAAATTGTCACTAATGAGTGTGAGAGCAATGTGTTTTATGACATCTAAAAAGTACTAGGGGAGCCTTTTAATGGTTACACACTCCTCTCCTCTCCACAGTATCCCCAACTGGCTGCTGTTTCCTGCTAATTAACAGAGTTCTGATGCAGAGGAGGCCTCCTGCGGACTTTTCTCGTGCGCACGTGGATTGAACTCGTCGAGAAACACACCGGCAAGCCTACTTTTACATGTGCATCCATCGTGGCATGGCGTGCACACACACACCCGTGCGCACGTGCACGTATGCACAATGCACATGCACGCAAACACATAGCACTATGCAGTAGGTACATCTGTGCGTGTGTGTGTGTGTGCGTAGTAGATGTAGATGTAAATGTAGATGTAGATGTACATACATACGCATAGATCATACTGTATATAATGTATATACCGTATATATAGCCAGTTCAGCATGTATATGCCCTTTAAATCTCTACTGGCTGCTTACATTGCTTATACATGCAGATGGAGGAGGCAGTATTCTGATGCTCCTCGGCACGGGCACCCTGGGCAGAGTGGCATAATGAAATGAATTGACTAAAAGGGATGGAATGAATATCCCAACACAGCATCAGGTCAGCCCTGCTCACAAATTACAGCCAGCGGCCAAAGAAGCGAAATATCAATCTGGAGTGTGTGTGTGTGCGTGTGCGTGTGCGTGTGTGTGTGTGTGTGTGTGTGTGTGGAGGGGGGTGGGTGTGTGGGTGTGTGTGGGGGGGGGGGGGGGGGGCGTGTCATGTAGAAGAATGCAAGTTAAACGTTACTGTTTGTGGGAGAACCCTCCAGAAGAACTGTGTGGAGTATGCACTCTTACAGATTCACAAACAAGTGAATCATCACAAACAATGAAGTGTGTGTGTGTGTGTGTGTGTGTGATTCATTTGACATGATCACAGTGTGTGATCCCGCAAGGCAACATGATGTTGGCCCAGTCAGCAACAGATTCAAGTGGATTCAATATGAATATAAATAACACTGCACCCGTATATGCCTATGCACTGTCCTTTCGGTTGTATGGAATAACCAATGTCAATAAATAAACGTGTTTTTTAGATCACTTTGTGTGAAAACAAAATGGTGCAGGGTTAAAAAGGTCAAAAGAACGCAAAAGAACGCATGAAAGACTGGCCGATGAGATTAAATCATTTAGGGAAGCTAAATAAATACCTAAAACAATCAAGACATACACGACACCCATACGTTCTACGGCGTGTGTGTGTGTGTGTGTGTGTAAAACACTGACCCATGCACACACACACACGCTAGCACTGGGAATCAACAAATACACCTGAGGACCATGTGGTGTTAAAACTGGAGGCTAATTAAGTGACAGACAAGGGCTCACAGGGGAAGCATTCTTGGGGATTACCACGGGCCAACTGTACCAGAGCTGCAGCCCGCGGAGGCTTTAGACACCGCCCGCTCTCTGCTTCGCTTATCCAGCCATGTCTCATACATAATCATTATCTTTTGTATTTCACTTTGGTGGAAATATGCATATACGGTATGTATACGTGTGGATGCATGGATGGATGGATACACGTGTATATATGTGTCCCCGCAAGACCGCGGTGAATGAAACGTGTCTAAAATTGCTCTGTATTTTAATTTCACAATCCAGTCACCCATAGCACGTTCTTTTCAGAAATTAATGAAGTAGAAATGGCTGTTTATCTGGGAGTGAAGGGGGTTGGACAGGAACATGAAAACAAAAAGAAACTGGCGACTCCACTAATTCCCTCGCAATCGGGACAATTTTCTAAATTCATTTCAGACTCATTAATTCACTTCATTAAATCAAATATGGCCACGTCAACGTGAAAGTGTTTGCATGGAAAATTTGTAAATATCACTGGTGGTTCGCTAAAACGGGGGGACAGTAACAGGCTTCATCACAAAGATAAGATAAGATAGAACTTTATTAATGTATTAGAAGGGAGTGACTGGGGGCATTGTAACGGATCCTGAGGGAGCCCTGCCATATAATGACCCAGTGTGTTGATGGTGGGATAATATTCAGGATATTCTCTATCCTTGTTTTGAAGGAATACAAAAAAGCAGATCTCCTGCACCCCTCCAATTCCACCCCCCAAGTTCCATTCTCAATCATTACCATTACAGGTATACATATTGTAATGCTAATACTGTGGTTCAATAGCATATAGACGATTGTAAATGCAAATGTATAGACCTGATTCTAATTCCAGGCGATGGGCAAATTGTCCAATGGTAAATGGATTGTATTTACTGTATATAGCACTTTTATCCAAAGCACTTTGGATTCACCCATTCATACACCGACGGATTACAGCCTATTGATCATCAGTGTGCTCTGCAATTCTTTGCATTCAACCTTGCCCTTGCTGTATAGGGGAGGTGTAAAAATATGAATGTCTATTGTGTGTATCTCGGGCCCCAGACTTGTGAACCCACATACTGTAAGTGTCCCATTAACAATTCTTCATGGAGATTGAGGAAGATGGGGTCTCAAATGCGTTCTTTTGTGTTACGAACATATGGAGCTATTGTCTCTCCTGCCACCACGAAGCACAGTGCTCAACAAGTCAAGGAAGCGAAGGAAGAAAACGACTTCATCATCAGCAAGGCAATGAAAAGTCCATGTTTATTTATTTTTTTGGGGGGGTGGGGGATAAATCACCAAGTCCACGCAAGTTACCTCAGCCAGTATGCAAATGTTTCAATGGTCTTGCTCTGATCACTCCACAGGTTAACTCAACTCACAACCATTTTCCACCCCAATCTTGCACAGAGGGCTTCGGGAGTAAAAAGGAAGGAATTGCAAACAGTTCTGAATTGATTTGAGAGCTTTAACGGGGGCATAAATCCGCCGGTTGTTGTTATGGTTAGGCAAAAGTGGCCGGTAACAACTCCATTGTGTGGCGGGCATGTCACTTATCGGAAAGAGGAGCCCCTGCATGTCAGCCGGAGGTGGGGGCCCCTCCCCGGAGTCCCCTATCACAGCAGGTTAACCTGGCACTGCTTTTTTAAGGACTGATTGCCAGGCCCCCCGCAGCTTGAGGTAAACTGACAATTTTCCATCAGCAGGGAATGTGGCTTTATTAGTGGAGGGGGGTTGGGACGGGAGCGGGGAGTCATTTCAAGGTTCTGTTGTTGTTGTTAGTTAGGCAGGATGGTAAATAATGAATTCAATCTTAGATACGCCATCAATTTATCAGAATACCATTTGATATAAAAGGATAGGTGGTTGGGGTAAATTGACAAACAATTTCAGTTGGAAATAGTGTGGACATAAGAACAATCAAATAATGACATAATAGCAACAACAACAAAACAACAAATAATAAAATCAGGAATAGAAATCACATGTATTCCATAAATTAGCAAACGGCCACGCAAGCTGTGCATGCACATATATTCCTTCAACTCAGGCTTTAAGACAATAAAAATAGATTTGTATCCTGAATAGTAGTTTATGCCAGGCTTCACATGTGGAGTGTACTCTCTGACAGATGGTGAACAATCACCTGTGTAAAAAGCTCCTGCTATGGTATCAGAGATAAAACTCTTCAAACAACAAATCAATATCCTCCCCAGGCTGTATGTAAATGTACCAAAAAATATGGCAATTTCTAACCAGACACAAACAGGTCTAGAAACAAACATTGACCATAATGTTTTATAAAGAAAAAAAAACAAAACCCAAAGACAAAGACAAAAAAAGCAAAGGGCAAACAAGCAAGCCGTATGGTTTTCAAGGTCTCCATTTGTTTTTCTGTGTTACACTGTCAGTTTCCGAGAGTTTAGAGTGCGGTGGAGGGACGGTGAGTCGTCGAGGGTTAAAAGGCCATGCCTGTGACTTGACATAGGTCTGGTCGCTGTGTCAGCTTACTGTGCACTTTTCTCTGACGCTGTAGGGCTGCATAAGGTTAGCAAGCATGAAATGTTTTTCATATGCTGGTTGACAGACATGCAAAACACAACATGCAATAACTCTTCTCAAGGTTGTTTGTATCTTTTTGTTGTTTCTGGGTTTTTTTTAGGAAGTTGTAAACGAGTCTGAATGAGATAAAGATCTGCTTTGTGATTCAAGATAACTATCAACAAAGCAGTCCCTTTGTAGCCTTGTGAGACTATCCAGATATTTACTTTTTGCAATGAAAATCAGGCTGTCCTTGTCTGGGCAGTAATTGATTTCCACTGCCTTTCATTGTTAAAAAAAAAAAAGCAAAACAAAAAAAACTCCAGCCAATCTGTGACACTCTTGCTTTCTTTGCTCTTGCAAAGAGAATGTGGTCAAACGTAAGGCATTCTAACCTGAGAACATCTTTTTGCGTTATTCAGTCTATGCTTGTTTTGTTTTGATCAGTCTGACTACTTTTACATTTTTGGAAAAGGCTTCCAACAGGACAGTGGCCAGACTGATCTGCAGAGAGATGCAAAATAGGAACTTGCAAGATGCGGATCGTCTCCCAAGGTTTGTTTTTTTCAGACGTAGTGCAAATTTCAAATGTAGCGCTTGTAGAATATTCAGAGGACCACCCAAATTAACCAAACTTGAATCGCTCAAATGGCAAAGTTTAAAACAAACATTTGTCATTCCTCCTCTCCAACCATGCTCGCAAACATAATCCTTTTAAGGCTAAATTATTCAGAGCAGGGAAACCTGTACAAACACAGGCCATTAGTTTCCTCTGACTGCTAATGAGAGGCCATTGAACACGAGGACGCCGTCCTGGCCGGGTGGTAGTTATGGATCAGCATGGGAGCTAGCTAATCCAGCCACTGATGAACTCATCGTCTGTCAGTCCACTCTACCCTCCGACATGTGCTAACATGTCATAATCGTCATAATTCTCCACTGGCCTAGGGCTCTGCCACCTCATCCAGCTGATTAGGCCCTTACTCCCAAAGGGAACTGTGTTAATGCTCAAGTAATTCCATCATTAGCTTCACACTAGCCTAGCCTTGTCCTTCCACTGAATAGGCACTATCGCATATCTAGCAATCACCCTGGAGCCTGTGAGTGCACCGTGTGCAGTCTTTTGTTGTCCACGGTGAAGATTTGTGTTGGGTGTTTTAAAGAGATACAGGAAACTTGATGAAAGGTGTCATGTGTTTTTCAGATAACAATGTGCAAATATTGGAAGGTGTCATGTGGGGAACTGCCGTGTGCTAAGCCAGAATTGCGTTTTAACTGCTACCTTTCAAATACTACCTGTTTCCACTTCAAATAAACTCCACCTTCAAGTCATTTTTTTTGTTCCCTGGAATATCCCTCTTTGTATTCTATTCCGTAGTATCTGATCTGTTTCACTGCATGTGTCTGACACAATAGTGTGTCTGGTTTATTTGTTAAGTGTTAGTGGGCTGACTGCATGGGACTTCTCGAGACCATGACACAGTGGTCTTTCAGTTGGGGGCGGTGTGGGGGGAGAGGTCAACAGGGTCCCCCCCACCCACCGAGACTCTGAGTGGGAAGTAAACTTAAAAAACACTCCTGAAACAGGGGCACCTAACAGTCATCAACGCCTCCTTTGCGGGTGAGACGGAAAAAAACTGCATGCGGGACAAAAATTGGAATGTCAGTTTTCCGTGAAACGGAATCAACAAGACACAATTCATTTTTTATGTCAGGTTTATATTCATGTTGAGCTAGGTAAATATGGTTCCCTCCAAAAAATACAAACATGCACAGGCTTGACAGCAGAATGGGCACGAGACATCAGCAAATGTTGAATGTTGAAATGTTTTCAACTCATCTTTAAACACTGGCAGTGGATTGCTTTGGCCAGCACAGGTCCCCTTTTGCCTGAACCAAGAACAGAGAGAACAAAGGGTGTCGAGGATATTTCAGTGCCAAATGTCCAAGATTATCTTAGCATAGGTTCAGTATGACAGCAATGATACTATATAACAAATAATCTTCGGGTCTATTCCTAGATATTATGTTTAGCCTATGATCTTATGACCAATATAATCCAATGCAATACAGACAAATAACTAAATAAAAATGTAATTTCATTTCCAGAGCTGATGCTCATATTTTTGTTGCATTACATGAATCACATTAACTGAATTCATTCCAAACGCTCCAGGGCCCGTTAAATTCCGACCTAATAATCTAATTACATCAATGATTAATATTCCGGTCAAATGAAAAAACAAACAACATCGTCAGGATAGCTAAGTAGTATGGGGAGACTCTCCTAGGATATCCGTTGTTACCAGGCCTGATCGGACATCGACATGGATCAGGTGCTAACTGACTGCCTGTCGATGTGTTCAAGACTCCCAATCAAAACATTATTCGGTGTTTGTATGAAGTTTGAATGAATTGAACATCGCCCAGCATAAATTATTTTGTTTGAGGAGTGAATGTTGAAATCCCAAATAATTTGAGCACTTTTACTTTGGATGTGACACGTCTTTTGTTTTTTAAGGGTCTTTTTTTTCCCTCCCGGGAAAAAGTACAGACAGACAATGAATACAATGTGAAGATCAGAGTGGTGTTTGCTTACTGAATACGAGGTCAAATGTGTGGGTTGTGACTCCAACTGGTTTGATCCATCTTCCCCTTCTTCATCTCATGTGTTTTTCTTCATCAGAACCAGTAAAATGAGATGCTTTAACCAAGCACAGATTTTAATCTGTTTGAATTGTCAACATCCATCTCAAAGTAAGTTCTTAAAGAGAGGGAATCTGAATGGCTGAAAACATCTCCTTTAGGTTTTATTTGATGTCAGGGGCTGTATGTAAGAAACATACAAATCAATGAACACATTCTGGAGAGCACTAAGCAGGCGACAGATGGGTGGTTGTACGTGCACAGCCTACGCACGTGTGTGTGTGTGTGTGTGTGCACGTGTGTGTGTGTGTGTGTGTGTATGGTTCACTGCTCTTATTTGTGTGTGTGTGTGTGTGTGTGTGTGTGCCTAGAGTAGACATGCTGAAGCAGTACATCCTGC
>PIJE02001262.1:92500-151705 GCA_002895965.2 Coryphaenoides rupestris | reverse complement strand
AAAGAAAGTAGTTTTATCTCTCTCTCTCACACACTCACTCTCTCTCTCTCTCTCACTCTCTCTCTCTCTCTCTCTCTCTCTTTCTCTCTATCTCTCTCTCCCACGAAAATGATGAAATAGATTCTCACCCCTCCATCACCCCAGCCTAACAGCCTCCACCACCCTATCTTCCATCACCCCAGCCTCCACCACCCCAACCTCTATCACCAACCCAGCCTCCACCACCCCAACCTCCATCACCCCAGCCTCCACCACCCCAACCTCTATCACCAACCCAGCCTCCACCACCCCAACCTCTATCACCAACCCAGCCTCCACCACCCCAACCTCTATCACCAACCCAGCCTCCACCACCCCAACCTCTATCACCAACCCAGCCTCCACCACCCCAACCTCTATCACCAACCCAGCCTCCACCACCCCAACCTCTATCACCAACCCAGCCTCCACCACCCCAACCTCTATCACCAACCCAGCCTCCACCACCCTATCTTCCATCACCCCAGCCTCCACCACCCCAACCTCTATCACCAACCCAGCCTCCACCACCACAACCTCTATCACCAACCCAGCCTCCACCACCACAACCTCTATCACCAACCCAGCCTCCACCACCCTATCTTCCATCACCCCAGCCTCCACCACCACAACCTCTATCACCAACCCAGCCTCCACCACCCCAACCTCTATCACCAACCCAGCCTCCACCACCACAACCTCTATCACCAACCCAGCCTCCACCACCCCAACCTCTATCACCAACCCAGCCTCCACCACCCCAACCTCTATCACCAACCCAGCCTCCACCACCCCAACCTCTATCACCAACCCAGCCTCCACCACCCCAACCTCTATCACCAACCCAGCCTCCACCACCACAACCTCTATCACCAACCCAGCCTCCACCACCCCATCTTCCATCACCCCAGCCTCCATCACCCCAGCTGCTCTGTATTCTATTTAAATTCTACACGCTGAAAGTGTGGAACCATACCACCAAACTAAAGTCTATTACCACAACGGGTAAATCGAGGACTCGGGTGATTTCTGACAAAAGAAGAACATAATAAAATCCAAGTATAGATCTCGTATGACTCACACACACATCTTACTGGTTGCCTCAGACCGGCCATCAGACAAAGCAGAGTCATTAAAGACGCGCAGACAGAGGATTGCTTCGGCGTTGAAAAGACGTCGTGTGCTGAACAGAGACACCTCAGATGGATGATGTACTTTGAATAAATATGAACATGAACAGATGTACTTGTAAGTGCTTTTTTTTACAAGATATCATGGGTGGTAGAGGTCGCCTTACGTTTTGAAATAAGCAGTTTACCACTGAGCGACAATACACTGCATTCAGCTGCAAGGTGTTGATCAGATATTGTTTCCTCCTCAAACCAAAGCTCCACTCGTACAGCGTGGGATCACATGTTCAACTTATTGTTTGTATCTCATCATACAAGAAGTAAAATGAGCAACTTCACAACCATGACCAATCCCCACGAACCAATCACCATTATTTGTTTGCTTGTTTGTTTGTTGGTTGTCGTTTTCTTTAGCATAAAAAAAAAAGAATGAAAATTGCTCCATCTATTTGTTTGTCCCATTATGTATCTGGTCATAATGTTCTTTTGGCCATCTGTAGGGAACTATCAATAGTGACCCTTCTTCTTGGTTAATAGCAACCCCCACTTGCCGCAACACCAAGCACCCGATCACATAATAGAGACTTATAATAAAGACTTTCTGTAGCCGTGATGTACATGAATCACTTTCTGATTCAGGATGGATGAAGTGAGCGATGCTTTTCACAGATGTGTCCTCTGAGCGTCTACTGTCCCCTTTAAAGAACACATGAAGCAAAGAGTTTCTGGGAGACCATAGAATATAGAATATAGAACAGAGTTGGCATGTTTTTGCTGTCAGAGCTCCTCTGAGAGAGTGGCTGGTTTATCCTGTGTACCTCAATCACCCAATGCACCACAGGTGTATTATTATGCATATGGATACATACTGTAATTTCACCTGAATATCTCATCTTGATAGTCCTATTAATCAGCGGTTCTAGAAGAAGTGAGGGACGGAGACAAGAACCATGAAGAAGAGGAACGGCGGGCTGTGCTGGACACACGTGTGTCACAGTAGACGTGATGGTCTCGTGGTCCACGGGACTGAGATTAAGCGAAGGCCTAATGGATCCTTCCGTCCACTGAGACGGCGGAGCAGCCTATCAGCGATGGCCGACCCTGATAGGACTAAAAGCCTCGGCGCTCCGCATCTGGGGCCCCGGACCCCGCCGGAACGTTCCACAGAACGAGGGGGGCGGGGGGGGGGCGGCAGCGTGTAATTGCCATGAAATGCATTAACTGTAATTGTCTGACCGTCTGTTTCCGAAGGGCTCGTCCCGACCACACTGCAGGGAATTGCTGGTTCCCAGTCCTATGACCTCATGCATGTGCAAATGGACGTGGATGCGTGGATACGTGTCTGCAGCAAGAGAACACGTGAGACCACTTTCGCACACACAGGTGTGTCTCTGTGTATGTATGTATGTATGTATGTGTGTGTGTGGTATGTATGTAGGTCTGTGTCTGCCTGCCTGCCTGCCTGCCTGTCTGTCTGTCTGTCTGTCTGTCTGTGTGTGTGTGTGTGTGTAAATGTGTGTAATTCGAAGTGCAGTTTTGAGTGTGTTGAGCGCTTCTTGAGAAAGCTGCAAATAATTGTACAGTTCCAAGCAGGCACGGAACGGGCACCGCACTGGCTGGTGTGTTGGCGAGGACCCAAGGATTTGCTGTTTATTTGCCTCTCTGCTCATATTTGTTGTTACGTCAGGGTTAGGGTTAACCCAACACCATGCACTGCCTCGCTCGCTACACGACAGACTCTGTTCAACTGTACAAAAGTAAATTATTCTCTTGTTTTGTTGACTTCAAAAAAGCTTTTGATTCTATTTGGCACGATGGTCTGCTGTACAAACTATTGGAAAGCGGTGTTGGAGGAAAAACCTATGACATCATAAAGTCAATGTACACCAACAACAAATGCGCCGTTAAGATTGGCAAACAACACACAGACTTCTTTCCCCAAAACCGGGGGGTTAGACAGGGATGCAGCCTGAGCCCAACCCTCTTCAACATACACATCAATGAATTGGTGAAATCTCTAGAACAATCTGAGGGACCTGGCATCTCCCTAGGAGACACACAAGTCAAACACCTCCTGTTCACAGATGATCTGGTGCTGCTGTCTCCAACCAAAGAAGGACTACAACAGCACCTTGATCGACTACACAAACTCTCCCAGACCTGGGCCCTGACAGTACATCTAACCAAGACAAAAATAATGCTTTTCCAAAAAAGACCCAGCCTCCAGCAACACAAATATACATTCTTTCTCGATACAACTCCCTCAGAGCATACAAAGAATTATACCTCCAGTACCTTGGCCTAAACATTAGCAACACAGGTAACTTCAACAAAGCTGTAAACGACCTGAGAGACAAGGCAAGAAGGGCTTTTTATGCCATAAAAAGAAACATCAACTTAGACATCCCAATAAAAATATGGCTGAAAATACTAGACTCAGTTATTGAACCCATTTCACTTCACGGTTGCGAGATCTGGGGTCCACTTGCAAACCAAGACTTTACTAAATGGGACAAACATCAAATTGAATTTGATGTTTGTCCCATCAAAGTTCTGCAAATCCATTCTCCGCACCCAAAACAAAAAGAAAACTACCTCACACACTGGAAAGAATCAACCAAAAAACTGAGTAAATTAGAATGCTATTTGGCCCTAAACAGACAATACACAACGGCAGAATACCTGAGCACTGTGACCGATCCCAAACTCAGGACATCCTTGACTAGATACAGACTCAGAGAGCACAGCCTCGCCGTGGAGAGAGGCCGCCACCGGCAGACCTGGCTACCAAGAGAAGACAGACTCTGTACCCACTGCACCCAACAGGAGGTGGAAACCGAGCTACACTTCCTAACAACCTGCCACCTATACCAAGACATTAGAGATACATACTTCACACAGATCTCAAACACACAAAAGAATTTAGAAAACTTAACAAACAACCAAAAACTTCCATATCTGCTGGGCGAGGTACAGGAATGTGCAAACACAGCAGCAAGATTTGTGAACTGTTGAGACAGAAGGACATCCAACGGAATACAACCTCCATAAAGACTGTCAATCACCTGTTAATCCCCCTTTATTATTATCAACATCATTATTTTTATTTTCTATTATATTATTATATATATTTTTTTTTATATATATATATCTTTTTATTTAATTTTGTAATTTATTAAAACATTTTATTAAAAAAAAGTTTTCTTTTCAATTTTTAATTTTTTCCTTTTTATTGTATCTTATTTAGTATGTTGTATTTTTCTATATTTTTTCATTTTTAATTTGTATTTTTTTAAATGTTTTACTTTTACTGTATATATTTAGTTTTTTAGAAGTATACTTTTTATTTACCACTCGCTTTGGCAATGTAAATGTACGTTTCCCATGACAATACAGCCAATACAGAGACAGAGAGACAGACAGAAAGACAGAGGCAGAGAGAGACAGAAAGAGTGGGATTCAAGATTCAAGAACTTTATTTGTCAAAGACACATACAGGATAGAGGGAGAGAGAGAGAGAGAGATCAGGGCTTAACATGGGATTACACCTGAACACGAGTCACTCTGTACTGCATGAGAGTCCACAGTCCACAGAGATGGGAGGTCTTCTTCTGCAGCGTATCTCTGAGGCACGGCTACAGATGAGCCTCTAAAGCCCCGACTACCCGCTGCTGTTCATCACAACGTAACCGTCTACCTACTCAGAGGATTACTCACACGTTCCTCCTCACGGCGCGCAAAGCAAAGTGTGTCTCCGGATGAAAGAAGACCTAAATTGTCGGAGTGCAGAGAGTGCAGCTAATTGGGGGGACGCGTGTTCCCACGGCCCCCGACTCTAAAATACTGTAATAACAGGGGAGGAGGCGCTCTGGAGGAAGATGGACGCCTGTCAGAGCGTAGCAAAGCTCAGCGTGAGGAGAGGAGGTGAGAGGAGGTGGACTCAGGTTAACACAGGAGAGGACTTTACTTTACCGTTTCCATCGCTTCATTAAAAAAAGGTTCCACATTGTTTTTACAATACGTACTTTGGCTACTTCCTTATTGAGGGGCACCGGCCAAATGAGTGTGTATGGGAGTAAGTAACCTTCTGGCGAGCACGTGACCAGAAGCTGCTTTCTGATTGGCAGCTTCAGATTTTACCGGACACGTCCGCTTTTATTGGCAGAGAATCTGGTATTGGTTTTCACATTCAGATGTGATTGGACAATTCGGGGAGGCAAAGGATTATGGGGTGTTACTAAGAGTTAGGCGTCTGTAGTGTGTGTTGTGTGGGGGTGACTTAGACGACGCAGACTGACTGACGAACTCGATGACAAGACCCTGACCCAGACTGACCGAGCCAGCCATGGCCTTGGGGAAGGTTACTTGGAAACCCTTTATGTGAGTGAATTATTGATGCAAATGCTGATTTTTTGCCAGTGAGACACATCTTCTTGCCATAATAAGACAAACGCGAAGACATATTGAGCTGTGTGGCACCTCTGTGGCTTCATGAATAAAACATCCGTCGATCCACGGTGACAAGAGGAGACCGATTTAACAACTACTTCATGTCAGGAGGCAAGATTCTCACCTCTTAATTAAAGGGCCTCTGTTCTCCCACCAGGTGTGAGGGTGATTAGCCACTGCAAGCCGTTTTGGAAGGCTGGTAGACTGGTAGGCTGATCTGACATGGTTACATGGTGAAGTGGTTGTGTGGTTACATGGTGAAGTGGTTGTGTGGTTGTGTGGTTACATGGTTACATGGTGAAGTGGTTCTTTCAAATATAAAAAAGGAAATGACAAAGAGGACAGTCTGAGATAAAGACACCATCGCTGGAGTGGAGGAAGTGTAAACACACTGTGGTGAGGCGCAGGCCGCGGGGTGAAGGCTGGGTGTCACTCAGGTCATGAACCAGCGGTCAGAAGAACAGAAGCTACCACTGGAGTTTGTCATGCAAGGTTGACGTGGTTACATGGTTACATGGTGGTGTGGTTGTGTGGTTACATGGTTACATGGTGAAGTGGTTACATGGTGAAGTGGTTACATGGTGGTGTGGTTACATGGTGGTGTGGTTGTGTGGTTACATGGTGGTGTGGTTACATGGTGAATTGGTTACATGGTGAAGTGGTTACATGGTGAAGTGGTTACATGTTGGTGTGGTTACATGGTTACATGGTGAAGTGGTGGTTACATGGTTACATGGTGGTGTGGCAGCAGGCCGTCATACTTGCCAATTGTTTATACAGACAGCATTTTATATTAAAATCCTTTTTTATCTCTACAGCAACCTGTTTTGTGTCGTCTAGCCCTGCTCTGTAAACAAGTCAACTTCAGGGCTTATTAATCAAGAAATTAAGTAATTCCCACTTTCCACCGATGGTTATAAACCCCTGAAGCGAAGGGTAGTTCTGTACTAAAATTCTATCTTATTAGCGTGTAGCTATTCGTATATTTATATGTAAATATGCAAGATGCAACCGGCATCAGTGGCCCTGTGTGATGTAAACAGTACCTCCATGTATTATAGAGCTCAGTAAACACATGGGATTGGTGCATTAATATTACATCTTCATCCAGTGCACCCACAAACATACAAGACCTCCATTCATCACCGTCTCATACTTAGTTTCCTAGCAGTTCTGTAAGCAGCATGAAACATTAAACACTCAGCATGATA
This sequence comes from Coryphaenoides rupestris, assembly GCA_002895965.2. NCBI lineage: Eukaryota > Metazoa > Chordata > Actinopteri > Gadiformes > Macrouridae > Coryphaenoides > Coryphaenoides rupestris. Next base: position 144,897 of record PIJE02001262.1, on the reverse strand, counting down.
AATATATAAATATATAAATATATATATACACCAGCCAAAGAATACAATAAAATTCATTGAGCATTTCTGGCACCAGTGCGCCACCGTGTGGTCTTGTCAAGTAGCACAGCCATGTTCAACAAAATTCAATTTTCCACGGCTTAAATATTTAAGTGCATGTCAGTGTCTGTATTTTTTGAACGGCCAAAATTCAGGTGTGAACCTTCTTTGCGATGTGAGTAATAATCCTAACTTCCCATGCACATTATGGCGAGTGTTGAAGCTGTGGATTATTAAACAGCAGAACTCAACATATTAACGAGTTTACGAACATTGATCTTGACGGATTGACGTTTTGTTATTCACGCGCCAAAATAATTGCAACGGGGTCATTATTTCACAACCAAGGTTCCCTTCATTACTGCCACAGGACACAATTACCACAAGCACACTTCAACGAACGTGACGACTTATCAACTTTAAATCACGTTCATAACAAAGGACTCGTTGTAGACTCCACGCTTCCCACAGTTACGTTTATTTAGACAATTAACAGGCCGAGACTCGGGTCTCAATATCTTGCAACGTTTCGTTCTGTGGAAAAACAATGTAGACGTGTACACACACACAGAAAGAAAAACATGAACCGACGGGACGATGAGGACGGCAGAGTGGCGGCGGCCGTGGTGGTGACGCCAACCGATGCTGCCTCGCCTCGCCACCAGATGATGATGATGATGAGGGGAGGGGTTGGGGGCGCTGGGGGCTGCAAACAGACACCCCGGTGCCTGCAGCGAGTTCAGTCTTGTGATTACATCATCAGCACCCCCCCCCATCGGACACGGAAACCAAGGCTTTCTTCCTTGAGCTCCTCTGCTTCGTTCGTCCACTACCTTCCCCTCTAGAGCGGTTTAAAGGGGACATTATGCCAATCACACTCACACCCGGCGGCGTAATATGTCCCCTTTAAAACAAAAAAAGAGGAGGAAATCAAATGATAATCGAACGGTGGGGGGGAGGGGCAGGCCGAGGGGGCGGGGCCGTCGAGGGGCGGGTCAGGTGGTTGTTCTACTCCAGAACCACGGTGCCGCCCGCCGCCTCCAGGGCCGCCTTGACTTTCTCCGCCTCCTCTTTCGACACGTTGACCCGCATGTCCTGAGGAAGGCTCTCCACCATCTTCTTGGCCTGCGGAGGGTGACGAGAGGAGGTCAGGTGACCGCGAGAGGCGGGAAGCCAACAACAACTACAAACCGATAATAATAACTGATATGCGGACGCACCTGCACCAGGTTCAAGCCCTCCATGCAGCTCTTCACCGCCTTGATCAGCTTCACTTTATCAACCGCCGTCAGCTCCGTGAGTTTCACGGTGAACATCGTCTTCTCCTTCTTCGCCGGGAGGTCGTCGTCCTCCTCTGCGGCCTGCGGAACACGAACCAGTTGGTTTACTGGGCGCAATGGGAGCTACACAAGCTACAAACCGCTGGTCAGCTCACAACAGGCCACAGCAGCACCGGTATTCACCCAGCGGACTCCCACTGACTACCATCACTCCTCTTTTAAACTTGTTGTTTTAAGTACTGATTCTATAGTGTGAGTCTTCTCTTCAGTCACATGATGGGCTACTGGAAAGTGTTTCTTCATGATCACCAAGTATTCATTCAGCCATCCATCAATAAATCAAGCAGTTATATACATTACATTTACATTTAGGCCTTGGCAGACGCTTTATCCAAAGCGACTTACAAGAGTACATTTGTTGAGGTACATTGTTATATAGTTCTTTATAAATTATAGTTCTTTATAAATAAAGAATAAATACACACACTTAAAGACCTACACCCTATAACTGACAATTGTATTTTCAATGGGAAGTCTAGAAGTCATGTTTATTTATTTTTTCTAACCCATGTATTTATTGACTACATTATTTTGACCACTAGGTGGCGGCAGTAATGAGGCCACGCTGGTCAGGTGATGATAGTCACGTGACGTGTTAAGGTCACAGGTAAACAGGAAGTTTGAGGAGCATAGGTGGCGGGAGCACGTGGTCCTTACCGTGAGCATAAGAGCAAGTGCACAGTCAGCATAAATAGCAATGGGAGAATAAAAGTGACAGCAAATAACCTGTTCATGTCCATTTCCATCTATAAACATAATTCTGTAATAAATGGGAACGTCACCCGAAGGTACGTCCTTGCTTTTTAACTGGATACGCATCAGGAACATTCCTTCGCCCAGCGGCCACGTTGGAACATTTGAAATTGAATCGAGAGTCACAACCCGGAAGTCACAATGGGAAGTGTCCACACGTCTGAGGACACGTGACTCACCGTTGCTGCAGGCGCGGCTCCCGCCATGCCGCCCATCGGCATCATCGCCACGTCTTGGATGTTGAGCGTTTTCTGTCGAGCGAGAAGTTTCACGAGACTTTAACATCCATGCATCATATGGCCTGTAAAGCCCTTTGAGACTGTAACTGTGATTAAGGGCGATAAGGGCTAAGTTCTATCTTATGATAAGATAAGATAGAACTTTATTAATCCTGAAGGAAATTCTTGTGCCAGGTTGCATAGCAATACAGTACAATAAAACAATAGAGAAATACACAGAATAATACAAATATACTAACAGATTTACAAATGTACAGTCAAAATATAAAAATATCGGTAAGATAAGATATTCAGATGGAGAAAATAATTTGTCATAATTGAAGTGTAATACTGTGATAATAATAATGGTTAGGGGACGTATTGCACCTGATAGAAAGAATATTAAGAATATTAAGAATATTGCACATAATGTTGAAAGGTAATGTAGGAGAGGTATTGGACATGACATTAAGAATATTACACATGATGATGAGAGGAGATGAGAGGTAGTATTACAGGTAATATTTATAGATAACATGATATTAATAATAATAATAATAATATAGCACATGATGATGAGAGGAGATGAGAGGTAGTATTACAGGTAATATTTAGAGATAACATGATATTAATAATAATAATATAGTACATGATGAGAGGAGATGAGAGGTAGTATTACAGGTAATATTTAGAGATAACATGATATTAATAATAATAATAATATAGTACATGATGATGAGAGGTAGTATTACAGGTAATATTTAGAGATAACATGATATTATTAATAATAATAATATAGCACATGATGATGAGAGGAGATGAGAGGTAGTATTACAGGTAATATTTAGAGATAACATGATATTAATAATAATAATAATATAGTACATGATGATGAGAGGTAGTATTACAGGTAATATTTAGAGATAACATGATATTAATAATAATAATAATATAGTACATGATGATGAGAGGAGATGAGAGGTAGTATTACAGGTAATATTTAGAGGTAACATGATATTAATAATAATAATAATAATATAGCACATGATAGAGAGTATTGCACACGGTGTTGGGCAGTAATATTAATAAGAATAATACAATTGTAATACAATCGACTTGACTTGTACCTTGAGTAGGTCGTTGAGGTCCGACACCTCCAGCAACGTGAGACCAGCGATGTCGCTGACCAGCTGCTGGATTTTGGGGGCGTACTGCTTGGGCGCCCCGTCCAGGGGGGGCACCGCCAGGGCCTCGGCGGGGGTCGCCGGACTCGTCCGCAGGAGTCTGAGAGAACACAGCAGGGCTGGCGTCTGCCGCAACACCGCTGGCCTCCTGTGAACAACAACGATCGTCTTCGTTATTTTATAGTCACGGAAATGTTTGACTTGTTTACACAGATTTAAGAGAGCAGCCGCAGTTGGAGACTCGGGAGCAGGATAGGTCAAAGTTCAACCTGAACACAACATAGGCCCAAGTCAGTGGGCCTGATTGGGACCTTGGTGGTGGTGGTGGTGGTCGCTCCACCAACACCACCTCCCACTGATGGAGCTCCAACACACAACCCAACAGCTCTTGATCAAGACCACCCAAGGACAGCAGAAGCCCCCCTTGTGAGTGCCATGTGCAGCAGGGTAGAGCCATCTAACCCCTACTAACTACACACAGAGTCATAGTGAGAGTCATAGAGCTAATACAGAGTCACAGTGAGAGTCACAGAGCTAATACAGAGTCACAGTGAGAGTCACAGAGCTAATACAGAGTCACAGTGAGAGTCACAGAGCTAATACAGAGTCACAGTGAGAGTCAGAGCTAATACAGAGTCACAGTGAGAGTCACAGAGCTAATACAGAGTCACAGTGAGAGTCACAGAGCTAATACAGAGTCACAGTGAGAGTCAGAGCTAATACAGAGTCACAGTGAGAGTCACAGAGCTAATACAGAGTCACAGTGAGAGTCAGAGCTAATACAGAGTCATAGTGAGAGTCACAGAGCTAATACAGAGTCATAGTGAGAGTCACAGAGCTAATACAGAGTCACAGTGAGAGTCAGAGCTAATAGAGTCATAGTGAGAGTCACAGAGCGAATACAGAGTCACAGTGAGAGTCAGAGCTAATACAGAGTCATAGTGAGAGTCACAGAGCTAATACAGAGTCACAGTGAGAGTCAGAGCTAATACAGAGTCATAGTGAGAGTCACAGAGAGAGTCAGAGCTAATACAGAGTCACAGTGAGAGTCACAGAGCTAATACAGAATCACAGAGAGAGTCAGAGCTAATACAGAGTCACAGTGACAGTTAGCCTGGCTAACACAGCTACACCAGCTAAAGACTCCAGGGCATCTATGAGCAGAACGATAACTTAAATATAAATATATCAATATATATATAGATATAGATATATATATATAATATAATATATGCATGTATTTAATCAGAGCACCCCTAGCAGCAGAACCCAGTAGAACCCAGTCCCCCTCACGTACCTCTGCGCTCCTCCGGCGGCCCGCAGAGCGACCCGGACACAGAGCATCCTCCTGCTGGGACCCGGACTACAGTAAAACCAGGACTACAGTAAGACCAGGACTACAGTAAGACCCGGACTACACTCAGACCAGGACTACAGTAAGACCAGGACTACAGTAAGACCCGGACTACAGTAAGACCCGGACTACACTCAGACCAGGACTACAGTAAGACCCGGACTACACTCAGACCCTCAGAGACCCTCAGACCCGGACTACAGCAGGACTAGATCAGGACCGTGACCCTCCAGGTCTCTGACTCTCAAAAAGCATGGTGCTGCTGACCTACCCACAATGCACCGCTCTGCTCTGCTGACCCACAATGCATCGCTCTCCTCTGCTGACCCACAATGCACCGCTCTGCGTTGTCTCATCTTTTAAAGTTACACAGACGCTCTTATTGGAAACATTCTGTATTCTTTTTATTATTATAATTGTATATTTATTTGTTGTACATATTAACTTGTATTAGAGGTGGAAGTCATTCATTTGGTGTATTTTGTGTCTTTTCTGTGATTTTTCTTCTCCAATAGTTAATAACTAATATGATTGATTCTGATTGATTCTGATTGTTCTTCTCTCTGATCCTTTGTACAAACACACTTTTCACTTCTTTTTTCTATTTCCTGGAGTTGTACATGACCATGAGCAGAATACATCAAAATGAAATATTAAAATAAAATGATGTGTTCATGTCCCGCGTACCCCCAGCGTACCCCCATCAGAGGACCACTGGTCTGGAACCCCTGGAACCCTGTCCCAGGACCAGCTCATCTCTCTGGACCAGGTCATCAGGTCATCTCTCTGGGCCAGGTCATCAGGTCATCTCTCTGGACCAGGTCATCTCTCTGGACCAGGTCATCAGGTCATCTCTCTGGACCAGGTCATCTGGTCCAGATGACCTGGTGTCACCACACATCTTTGTGTCAACCAGTGCAACAGGTGTGTGATAATACAACTAAATCAAATTGCTGTTGTGAATTCACTGAAGACTCCTATAACCACCAGGTGTGAGCGTGATAGGCTGATCTATTCAGCATAGTTCTAGGTGTCTCCTTTAAAGTTATGTCCCTTTCAACATGGCTTCTGATGCAGGCCATAGGTGTTCAGAACCGGAAGGGTCTGTGCCGCTGGAGGAGGCGACACAGGAAGTCTACGCCTGGAACTCAAGAGCACCGGGCCGCAGACGGCGGACATCCACAAGTGGCACCTCTGTGTTCCCAGGCTTTTAAATGCAATGAATGACTGACGTGATCTTCCTGATCGACTGAGAATGGTGAATTCATATTCATTCTAGACCTTCGTTCAGTGAACAGGATGGGTGTCACTCATGTCGAGCACGTAATAACCACAAAAGGCCGAGAAGCAAATCGACAATGAGATATTTATTAAATAAAATCTTAAAATTACTTTGAAGTCAGACAGATGGAGGTTAAGAGTGAGATAAGTTACCGTGCGCGTTACGCCGAGATAACGTTGAGCTCCCATAAACATAATGAAACGTAAGCAAACATCCATCGCAGATTTCAGTGTTAACCCGTGTCCGATTGTTAAACAGATAATGCAGTATGTTGGATATACATCTTTATATGACTTCTGATTCAGGCCACACAAGCGATCTCAATCGAAACAAAGCACATCATTGCAGCCGGAACACAGCAGGGGGGAGTTACTGCAGCTCTAGTCATTATATAATCACGCCTGATCTCAGCTCACTTTGACCTACTTTTATAAATCACTCGGGTTCTCTACAAGGCCACCTTTGCAGCAGGTTTGTTATTAATAAGCTCGTCTGTTGCATGTGCTGGGGGGGGGGTTAGCAGAGGTTAACCATCGCGGGGGAATCAAATGTTGGATCAAACGGTTAAACCAAGGTGTGGATGGATCATAGATCATAGATCCTCCCAGGTCATAACATCAAGCACAGAGGAGTCTCAGGAGTCTCATGAGTCACATACAACCCATAACCCCCCCCCCCTCACGCACGACAGCGAGAGAAAATGTGACTCACAACACTCACCCACTGATAAACGTACTAATAAACACATGCACATTTCGCCTTAGAAAAATATGATAGCAATTTGGTTTTTCCGTCCCACCCTCTGATCGCAATTCCACCAATTACATCGTGTCACTTCACTTTGTCTTTTGTCATGTCCAATACCTCTCCTACGTTACCTTTCAACATTATGTGCAATATTCTTCACTTCAATTATGCCAAATCGTTTTAGCTGTCTGAATACCTGATCTTGCCTATATATTTTTAGATTTGTATATTTTGACTGTATATTTGTAAATCTTAGTTTATTTGTATTATTATGTATATTTCCATATTGTTGTATTGTACTGTATTGCTATGCAACCTGGCACAAGAATTTCCTTCTGGATTAATAAAGTTCTATCTTATCCTGTTATATTCAGCCTATTTTTCAGCAATTTCTTTAATAAGGAAATAGATACATACATGTCGAGAGAGAGAGAGAGACTAAGAGAGACAGAGAAAGGGGAGAGGGGACAGTTAAGAGGGTTAGGACTATAGCAGGCTCCCTCCTCTGCAACATCATCTTCACGTTACCACGACGACGTCAACACAGCGAGATGGAGCATACAGGCGGAGGAGGAAGAGGAGCCTTGAGTCGTTTCCCGATGGCAGCGCTGGGAGTCCAAGGAAAAGGGGAGGGTGGAGGGTGTATAGGAGGAGTAGCAGTAGGTGGAGGAGTAGCAGTAGGTGGAGGAGTAGCAGTAGGTGTAGTAGTAGGTGTAGTAGTAAGTTAGTAGTAGTAGGTGTAGTAGTAGTAGTATAGTTGTAGTTTGTCGTAGCGGAACCAGGGCAGCCTGGTGCCAGCTCAGTCGAAGGAGATGAGCTGGGCTTCCGCACTACCGGCCACGGCCTGCGGGGGCTGCTGCTGCTGCACCTGCTGCGGCGGGCCACCGGGGGGCGCCATCTGAAAGCAATTATAGCAGTTATAACAATTACTTTACATTACAGTACATGTCGGTGGGTTATTCAGTAGAGAAACAAAATACACGAGTGCTGCATGCAAGTTAAACAAGTCAACTACTTAAATAATAAGGGAAGTTATTTAATATCATGTTATCTACAAATATTATCCAATACTACCTCTCATCATCATGTGCTATATTATTATTATTAATATCATGTTATCTATAAATATTACCTCTCATCTCCGCTCATCATCATGTGTAATATTCTTAATGTCATGTCCAATACCTCTCCTACATTACCTTTCAACATTATGTGCAATATTCTTAATGTTCAATATTCTTAAAGGTGCAATACGTCCCCTAACCATTATTATTATCACAGTATTGCACTTCAATTATGACTAATTATTTTCACCGTCTGAATATCTTATCTTACCGATATATTTGTATATTTTGACTGTACATTTGTAAATCTGTTTATTTTTATTATTCTGTGTATTTCTCTATTGTTTTATTGTACTGTATTGCTATGCAACCTGGCACAAGAATTTCCTTCTGGATTAATAAAGTTCTATCTTATCTTAGACGCAGGTTTATCTTTGAGACATCTATCATAAATATACACACGTAGATAAACACGCCATTGGCCGCTGCTGTTCATTGGAGCGATGAGTCAACGCGGCCGCCATATTGGTCAGGGGAAGCCCCGCCTCGTGACGCATGCGTGTCAATCATGGGGTGAGCTCTACCCTCAATTAAAATCATCTATAACTCGCTGAATTGTGGTTTGTTACAGTGCCAGACCTGTATTTATGATACAGCACTCTTTGTTAAATAAGGTAAGATAGAACTTTATTCATCCCGAAGGAAATTCTTGTGCCAGGTTGCATAGCAACACAGTACAATAAAACAATAGAGAAATACACAGAATAATACAAATAAACTAACAGATTTACAAATGTACAGTCAAAATATATACAAATATAAAAATATATAAGAATATAAGTAAATCAAGTGTTGGCATTTCCTTCTTTGGGACATCCAAAAGTAGGAGGAGGAGGAGGAGGAGGGGAGGTAGAGGAGGTAGGGAGGAGATAGGGAGGGAGCCTACCTGCTGGTACATGGGTTGCTGGCCGGCCAGGTAGGGCTGCGGCGGCGGGGGCATGTTGGGGTCCTGGCCGGGCAGCGCTCCCATCATGCCCGGCATGGCGTACGGCTGGTAGCCCATGTAGCCCATGCCGTTGGCGGGCGCCGCCGGGGCCATGGGGGGCACACTCTGCGGCTGGGCGGACACGTTCTGCGCACGACGAGAACCAGGAAGGAGTTAGACTAGAGACTCGCTCTCGTGTTTTTATGTGCGGCGGTCGACGGGTCGGCCGTACCTGGTAGCCCTGTGTGGGCGTGGGCTGGTAGCTGGAGTAGGGCGGGGAAGTAGTGGGCGGGGCTTGGCCGGGAGGGCCTGCCGGCTGTCCGTTGGTTCCCGCTGTCTGGTACATGTACGCGTTGACCATGTTGGGATCTAAAGGAAACAAGACGGGAGAACAGAGAAGCGTGTCGTCTTATAAACCCGATAAAATGGGATCACGTGTCGACCGAAATAAACCCGATCGGTCGGTCGGGCCGGGGGTCCTGACCTGTGGCGGAGAGGGGCATGGCCTGGTACTGTCCGGGGGGGTTCTGGCCGGGCGGGTTCATGTAGACGTTGTGCATGGGGGAGCCCTCCACCGAACCGGCAGGGCTGAAGGTCCCCGGGTAGCTGGGCGGGGCCCCGGGCTGGTAGACCACGCCCCCCGCCACGTTGGGGGGCAAGGACTGCATCTGGGACACATGGGGAGGAGGAAACACGTCAAACATGGAGTGATGTCTGTCTGTCTTGCTCAGGGACACCTCCACACTTAGCTAGGGGGAGCAGGTAGGGTTAAGGTGGTGGGGGGGGGCGGGGTCTACCTGGGCATAGGGCAGGGAGAAGGCGGGCATCTGGGCACGCATCTGGACGGTGTGCTTCTGCTGCTCCAGACGCATCTGTCGCTCTTTCTCCTGCTCCTGCAGCCGCTGGATGGCCAGCTGCCTCTGCATCTCCAGGTACTCCTGGGGGGGGGAGACGCGCCGAGATGGAGAACAGAGATGAACCCGGGTCATGTGATCATCGGCGGGTCACGTGATCACCATGACGACGACGACCGTGACATCATCATCACCCACCTGCTTCTTCTGCCTCATGATCTCGAGCTTCTGGGCGAGCTGGATCTGCCTCTGACGCTCCGCCTCCTCGGCGGCGCGACGCAGCTTCTCGCGGTGCTCGTCACGCAGCGCGTTGAGGGCGGCGCGCGCGTCCCGCACCTGGGCCAGCTTGTCCTGCAGGCCCTCATAGTACACTGCAACGCACACACACACACACACACACACGGCGCAGAGGGGAAAATGACAGTTTGAACAGAACCAAAGGACGACGATGCAAGATGATTACCCAAACGCCGCTCAGTTGTTTGTGTGTGTGTTTGTTTGTTTGTTCGCGTTCCCGTAGCAGCAGTACCAGAACGGCGAGTCCGAGGAGGACCACGAGCAGTTCCTGAAGGCGCTGCAGAACTCGGTCACCACCTTCCTGAACCGCGTGAAGAGCAACCACATGCGTGGCCGCAGCATCACCAACGACAGCGCCGTGCTGTCGCTCTTCCAGTCCATCAACACCATGCACCCCCAGCTGCTCGACATCCTCAACCAGCTGGACGAGAAGAGACGTGAGTAGACGGTTGGTAGTAGAGACCTGGGGGGGGGAGAGAGAGTAGAGCCCTGTGGGAGGCGGGGATAGAGGGGGAGGCAGAGTAAAGAACTGGGGGGAGTAGAGCCCTGGGGGGGGGAGAGAGAGTAGAGCCCTGGGAGGGGGATAGAGGGGGAGGCAGAGTAAAGAACTGGTGGGGAGGCAGAGTAGAGCCCTGGGGGAGGCAGAGTATAGCCCTGGGGGAGGCAGAGTAGAGCCCTGGGGTGGGGAGGCAGAGTAGAGCCCTGGGAGTGGGAGGCAGAGTAGAACCCTGGGAGTGGGAGGCAGAGTAGAACCCTGGGAGTGGGAGGCAGAGTAGAACCCTGGGAGTGGGAGGCAGAGTAGAACCCTGGGAGTGGGAGGCAGAGTAGAACCCTGGGAGGGGAGGCAGAGTAGAACCCTGGGAGGGGAGGCAGAGTAGAGCCCTGGGGGAGGGGAGGCAGAGTAGAGCCCTGGGAGGGGAGGCAGAGTAGAGCCCTGGGGGAGGGGAGGCAGAGTAGAGCCCTGGGGGGGAGGCAGAGTAGAGCCCTGGGGTGGGGAGGCAGAGTAGAGCCCTGGGGGAGGGGAGGCAGAGTAGAACCCTGGGAGGGGAGGCAGAGTAGAGCCCTGGGGGAGGGGAGGCAGAGTAGAGCCCTGGGGGAGGGGAGGCAGAGTAGAGCCCTGGGGGAGGGGAGGCAGAGTAGAGCCCTGGGGGAGGGGAGGCAGAGTAGAGCCCTGGGGGAGGGGAGGCAGAGTAGAGCCCTGGGGGAGGGGAGGCAGAGTAGAGCCCTGGGGGAGGGGAGGCAGAGTAGAACCCTGGGAGGGGAGGCAGAGTAGAGCCCTGGGAGGGGAGGCAGAGTAGAGCCCTGGGGGAGGGGAGGCAGAGTAGAGCCCTGGGGGAGGGGAGGCAGAGTAGAGCCCTGGGGGAGGGGAGGCAGAGTAGCCCTGGGGGAGGGGAGGCAGAGTAGAGCCCTGGGAGGGGAGGCAGAGTAGAACCCTGGGGGAGGGGAGGCAGAGTAGACCCCTGGTTGTATACAGTGTCTCACCTGTCATCTGTCTCTCTGTCTGTCTCTCTGTGTGTGAGAGACAGACAGAGAGACAGATGACAGGTGAGACACTGTATACAACCAGGGCTCTACTCTGCCTCCCCTCCCCCAGGGCTCTACTCTGCCTCCCCTCCCCCAGGGCTCTACTCTGCCTCCCCTCCCAGGGTTCTACTCTGCCTCCCCTCCCCCAGGGCTCTACTCTGCCTCCCCTCCCCCAGGGTTCTACACTGCCTCCCCTCCCAGGGTTCTACTCTGCCTCCCCCCCCAGGGCTCTACTCTGCCTCCCCTCCCCCAGGGCTCTACTCTGCCTCCCCTCCCCCAGGGCTCTACTCTGCCTCCCCTCCCCCAGGGCTCTACTCTGCCTCCCCTCCCCCAGGGCTCTACTCTGCCTCCCCTCCCCCAGGGCTCTACTCTGCCTCCCCTCCCAGGGTTCTACTCTGCCTCCCCTCCCAGGGCTCTACTCTGCCTCCCCTCCCCCAGGGCTCTACTCTGCCTCCCCTCCCCCAGGGCTCTACTCTGCCTCCCCTCCCCCAGGGCTCTACTCTGCCTCCCCTCCCAGGGCTCTACTCTGCCTCCCACCAGGTTCTACTCTGCCTCCCACTCCCAGGGTTCTACTCTGCCTCCCACTCCCAGGGTTCTACTCTGCCTCCCACTCCCAGGGTTCTACTCTGCCTCCCACTCCCAGGGTTCTACTCTGCCTCCCACTCCCAGGGTTCTACTCTGCCTCCCACTCCCAGGGCTCTACTCTGCCTCCCCACCAGTTCTTTACTCTGCCTCCCCCTCTATCCCCGCCTCCCACAGGGCTCTACTCTCTCTCCCCCCCCCACCAAGAACTCTACTCTCCCCCAGGTCTTTGCTCTGCCTCCCCCTCTATCCCCGCCTCCCCCCAGGGTCTCTACTGTGCCTCCCCCCCCCCAAGGTCTCTACTACCAACCGTCTACTCACGTCTCTTCTCGTCCAGCTGGTTGAGGATGTCGAGCAGCTGGGGGTGCATGGTGTTGATGGACTGGAAGAGCGACAGCACGGCGCTGTCGTTGGTGATGCTGCGGCCACGCATGTGGTTGCTCTTCACGCGGTTCAGGAAGGTGGTGACCGAGTTCTGCAGCGCCTTCAGGAACTGCTCGTGGTCCTCCTCGGACTCGCCGTTCTGGTACTGCTGCTACGGGAACGCGAACAAACAAACAAACACACACACAAACAACTGAGCGGCGTTTGGGTAATCATCTTGCATCGTCGTCCTTTGGTTCTGTTCAAACTGTCATTTTCCCCACTAACTGGCAACTGCTAAGACTCTTTATGGCCGATGACACAGAGATACCATGTGATACCAACGTCGTTCTCCTATTGGCTCACAAGCAGGAACTAAATTGCAGATGTCATACCGTCAACATTTTCGAAAGGATGACTCCACAATCATCATTTCCTTTTCTTTGATGCCACAACTTTCTAAAAGCTCTGTGGAGGCATTAACTCAATAATAGTCTCCATATCATGTATTTTTAATAATGGCACCTTGAAACCCCGTCTCCACCTACCTCCACGATGGCGAGGGGCGGCGCGGGGGCGTGGCTCTCCAGGGGCTGGGCGACGGTGCTGGCGGCGGGGGCGAGGGCGGCGAGGGCGGGGCTGGGCGACGGTGCTGGCGGCGGGGGCGAGGGCGGCGAGGGCGGCGGTGGTGGCGGGCGGCGGGGGCTCGGCCAGCGGGACGGGCGCCGGGGCCGACGGGGTGGGGCTCTTGCGGGTCTCCTCTTGTTTCTTCTCCCAGTAGGTCCGGTTCAGGTACCGGGCCAGCTGCAACCCGGGGGGGACAACACACATTTTTTTACACATCCAGGGGTTCCAGAAGACATCTTATATACAACTTAAGCCCGTAGTATTCATGGGAACTCACACAATGGTGTTTTTATTATTACATTAAACAATTATTACATTAAACAATATGACTGTGTAGTTCATGTGATTGACTGTACCTCTGGGTCCACCTCCTCGGCTGACGGAGCAGAGGAGTTCTGTAGGGAGAAGATGGTTTGTTATTATCAGAGTTGGCAAAAGTCTCCACATCCTTTACTTATTAAGTAGAAGTACAGATACTTGTGTAAAAAACAACTCGGGTAAAAATTGAAGTACAGATTCAAATTCTACAGACTCTGAAATATACTCAAAGAACAAAAGTAAAAAGTTGCCGTTTTAATTGTTAATATATTGAAAATAATAATCAACTTAACGTGGACCAATATTAACGTGAGGCTCCAATGCAGAAAATCAGCTTTCAATGCCAGCAACAGAACTGGAAACTTTTAGACTTGTTTGTCATAGTATGATGTTTACTGACACATTATACATAATAGTTGTAACACACACACGTGTGTGGTGTGTGTGTGTGTGTGTGTGTGTGTGTGTGTGTGTGTGTGTGTGTGTGTGCGTGCGCATGTCTCACGCCTCACCACGGGGGAGGAGTACAGCGTGCTGACAGGGGGTGCCGACGAGGTCACCGGGGTCGGCTCGGCCTTGGGGTACGCCGAGTAGGAGTTCTTCTGCCTCTGCAACACGAGAAAAGAGACGAGCACGTCGTTTCAGCGTTCAGACGTACGTTCAGAACCCCCGTCGTGTCGTGTGGTCGGTGAGGAGAGGTGATGAGAGAGGAGAGGAGAGGTGATGAGGAGAGGTGAGGTGACGAGAGGTGATGAGGTGACTCACCGCTCTCTCCTTCTCCTCCGCCTCGCTCTGGGAGAGAGCGATGGCCAGCTGCAGCTCCTCCTCCTCCTGCAGCGCCGCCTCGTCTCTCTTGGGAGGCATCTGGGGGGGGGGGGGGGAGAGAGACGGGGGGAGAGAGAGAAGAGGACATCTAGCAGTCTGTCTGGGGACACCGGTCTGGATCTACTGATGCATTCCCCTGTCGCTGGAGAGTCTCCCAGTCTACCGTCTAACCGGGACGCACTTTTGGTTCTTCTATCCATCCATTCACTCATTAGCTTTATACATAAATATATATCTGAATATGGATGCTGACATCTGATCGGTTTACTCAAAACGTATCTTTGCCACATTCATTTACATGTTCTGGGACTGGGGTACAGGGGTGAGGAAGACCACAGACATGAGGAAACGCATTTCTATAAACTGGATATTCCTCAAGTCTGTTGAGCAATACCAAACCAAGCAATTATCAGGTATCCAGGTTTGGCTACCTCAACCTGAGATAGGCACGTATTTTATCATCTTATCTATACAAAAAAATCTATATAAATATCATCGAAAATATGCAGTACATTTTAGCTGGCAGTGCAGTCAACAACATCCCTTAGCAGAACCCTAACAAGCTCCTTAACCTCATTAAGCTGGGCCACGCCCCCTCCCTAGACCGCTACGAGCCGCTGAGTGGCCATCGCTTCACTTACTGTTTCCTGGACCACTACCTGAGACTGCTGGGACAGTGGGCTGGTCAGGTACTCGGGGGGCAGCTCGGCGGGGCCGCCGCCGGCACCGCCGGCACCGGTGGAGGAGGAAGAGGAGGACGAGGAGGAGGAGGCCTTGCCCTCGGCTTTCCTAGGCGGGGGAGAGAGGGACGGGTGGCTGGTGAGGGCGAGGGGGGATCAGGGAGAACAGACAACAACCTGGAGAATCAGCAACGGCCAACACAACCCAACGTTTATAGACATCTTCATCCGAAACAACGAGAGAGACCGAGCATAGAGAGAGGGACACAATGAACACGAAGGAAGAAACATGCACAAGGAAGCGAGCACACAGTCAGGCTTAGTTAAGGCAGATTTACTAAAGCAACGCACGGAAATATATACGAAACGAGCACCACAACGATGTGCTGGAGTGAATAGTCTGATAGAGCAAGTTTATGCAGTATAGTTTGTATATTGTACATGGATAATTCATTAACATTATAAAAGGGGGGAGGATAGGGCTGGGAGATATGGCTAAGATAAAGGTCAATTAATATCTTGATAACTATACATCAAGACATTTAATAAAATATGAAAGAATGTAAAATCACCACATTGTAAAGCCTATTTGTGTACTCCTGTATGAATACTTGACGAACGAAATGTATGAGTAATGTCTCAGTCGCTGGCATGCGACGAGAGATAACAGGTCCAGCCACCATATCTGGTGCCAGCATATCGTTAATCGTCCGTGCTGTCTACGCAGTCAAAACTGGTTTGTGGGACTGGGACGTTGAGCAGCCAACCTACTTGTTCAGGTGTTCGAAGCAGGGCTCGCAGACACGGACCTCCTTCTCGATGCCAAACTTGGGGATGGTGGAGCACTTGGAGGAGCACTTGCCGCAGAAGATCTGCCCACAGGCCCGGCAGTGGTGCTGAGAAGAAGAACGCAACGCAAAGGGACCGATGAACAACAAACCTGGACCTGGTTACCCATTAATGATGTCATAAATGATCTGACTCGAGTTCAAGGAAGAACCAGACCCTACCTTCCGAGTCATGACGCCAAACTGAACTCTGCACCGGTGGCACTCCTCCGCATCCACCCAGTCCGGCGCCTTTCGCACAGCAGAGAGAAAACACGACACTTACTCGGGTACACAAAGCAGAACACGATGCTGCCTCGTTGGGCAGCGTCGTGTATACGAGTGTTACTTTAGCGACCAAATCCTCCATTACCCGCTCAGCGGCAAACATGGCATCGCTCTCCTTGAACTCGGGGAACACATGTCCTGTTGGCGATACAAGAGGAGCAAACATCCAATAAAGGTACTATATGTAAGATTTCAGTGCATTCTGAGCTCTGTGACTTGAGACAATAACAATCAGAAACTAATGATAGTTCTAATCTTAATTAAACCTTGTACACATTTAAAAAAAAGCTAAGCTAACCTGTCAACCTGCTAGAACTAACATTAACCTGTCAACCTGCTAGAACTAACATTAACCGATCAACCTGCTAGAACTAACATTAGTTTCTGATTGTTATTGTGTCGACCCACAGAGCTCAGAATGCACAAATTCTTACTTATAGCACCTTTAAATGTGTTCATGAATGATATGAATGCATCAATACAGAAAATGTCTATGTGTGATGACCTTCTTCGGCTTGGTAAAGTGAAGACCGGTGCTAGATAGATGGATAATAGTTAATTTGCACGTGAATAGGTTTGCAGTGCAGCCACTCACCCTCCACCTTCATGATCTGGTAGGTGTCCTGGACCACCTTGTACTTGGGCTCGTTGCGGAAGGCGTGGGCCCAGGCCTGGATCAGGTAGAGGATCTTGTTGCGGACGTTGGGCTCCGTCTGCTGCTGGGGGCAAATCACAACACGATGGATCCAGTCAGTGTTTGTGTGCAATATTGTTAATTGTATGTGCAATACCTCTCCTACATTACTTTTCAACATTATGTGCAAAATTCTTAATATTCTTTCTATCATGTGCAATACGCACATGACTGTGCGTCCTAACTATTATCGTTATCACAGCTGTATTACACTTCAATTATGCCAAATTGTTTTCGCCGTCATGTGTTGACAGACAGGAAGCCAAACCCAGCCGGGGGGGGGGGGGTTGCATGAGTTGGAGTCACATGATGAGGTGGAGAGCCAATCAAATGCTAATTCATGCTAAATGTCTAGCTCACCTAGTCATACATTTTACATTTAGTAGAGAGGCAATAATCACATTAAACAGACAAATGTGGGAGACGTAAATGTCACTTGTTTAAAAGGTTTAGTTTGTCTTTAGCTTTCCATTTAGAATAAAAAGATATCAACGATTTTAACCGATATTACGACCACATTTAAACAAACTACAAGCAACAACAAGTGGTGGCCGCGGTATTTCTTTAGCGATGAATACATACTAATGACATTATTGACGAGATAATGAGTGACATTACAGAGACTAAAGGCAGGCTCACCTTCAGAAGATCCTTGAGTTCCTCCATGGTCTGCTTGCTGGCCACCTCGTCATGGACCGTCTGACCACAGTTCTTCACCACCGACTCCAGAACCTGGAGACAGAGAACATCGTGCACATCATATGCCTGCATTATGAATATACACATCCTTCCACAAGAGACTCAAGACCCACCTGTTCAGAGTTCACCTGGACTCTGCATAACCCCCCATGCCTTCCCACTCCTAACCCTAGCACTAGGATAATTGGTATTATCAATATTACTCAGCGTTGTTTTGCATATTGTATGTTCTTAGATGTTGGTAATGCAATGAGAATGGCACGTCTGCTCTTATCCCAGCTATTATGCAGGCAACCGAGCAACTATGAATGTCAAGCATTCATAGTTGCAAGGTTAATAGCTAGAGTTTCATAGTTTAACCTGCTATATTCTTATCTTTATGTACTACAGTGATATATTCCTGTCTCCTACAACAAATGTACTGTGTCTGCCAAATGCCCTAAATGTAAATGTACTCTGTAGCTGTATGGGTATTGGCCTTCTCATAAAAAATACATATTTTTTCAAGGGTGCTGCTTTAATGGTGATGACGACAACAACCGGGTAACAATAAAACGTTCCACACAAACCTCGAAGGCATAGAGGGCAACATGAGGGTTCTTGTCGTTCAACTTCTTCTTTATCGCCCCGATCGCGTACTTCGCTCTCAAAGGGAGAAGTGAAAAACAAAAAAGGTCAGATACTCCACAACAACAACAACAACAATAATAACAACCCAAGACATTTCACTTGTTTCCCAATACAATTATATTTGGGGAATTTGGCAGAGGCTTTCATCCAAAGTGGCTTACGATAAGCACATTTCATAAGCACATTTGATAAGCACATTTGATTACTTACTGTGTGTCTCCCTGTCTGATGAGGTCACAGATCTGCAGTATCGACTCCCAGTCCGTCTCCAGAAGCAGCTGACTGGTGGCTTTATCTAAGGTTATAAACAACAATAACAACCATTTGAAACAGATATTAGTGCACCCATGCTCAGCCACAGAAAGCATTCACCCCTGAACTAGTTGAGGCCACTTGGGTATTTTACAACACAGTGATGATGATGTTCACAAAAATATACATATAGGGTTTGTTTTATAGAGTCTACTGACAGTAGGGCTGCAACCTCCCTGATTGCTGCAGTATTGGTTGGTTGGTTATGCACTAGCAGTATATATTAGGATAGTATTAGTCCATTATCCATTAGCGTCCGCTTATCCGGGGTCGGGTCGCGGTGGCAGCCGGCTAAGCAGATAGTATTAGTAATAGTATAAAATAATATTATAAGACTTATACGAAAGAATACATTGAAATCACTGAATAATATAGTTGAAAATAGATGAAGGCCTAATGGATGCCATGTAATTCCTTGTTTTTGGGTGAGGGCACAATATATATATATATGAAATATATATAATATACATCTCATGGACAGGATGAACAAGTCAAGTAAGACCAATTAAGTGTTAAGGTAATGAGCACTGATTAACCTAATTATAAACATAACACTTGTCATAATAGGAATCCAACGTTAAACGAAGCAGTAATACAAATGTGAATCCACTATCTAGTTAGTAAAGTGCATTTATTGTGTTTTGATGTAGTCTTGTGATAAAGGTTATGTATTTAAAGCCCGTGATCATGACGTCATTACTCAGTCTACATTTAGCACATTTAATGCTGCAGTTAAACGTCATCACACGTTTAGAAAGTATAATATATCATATATCACACAGAGGGTGACTTGACAATAACAACCTAATAATAATAATAATAATAAATCAACCTGCTAAGCTGTGGCTAGCGCGCTAACGTTAGCTTAGCGCGCTAACATTAGCCGCAGCCGCCCAGAGACTGTGTCAAAACAATACGTGGAAGATAAGATACAACATAGATAACGTACATATAGATAACGTAATATGTACATATTACGTTATATATATGCACATAACGTAATATGTACATATAGATCTTGGATTGAATTCGCCGATCAATTAATCGTTTATAAACAAATCGTAAAAGTATCGGCACTTCTAACCGAGGAGCCGCTCGAACGTTCCGCCGCCTTTCCCCATCCCGGACTCGGAGAACAGAGCGAGTTGTTGGGGTTCGTTTCTACCGTGATGACCACCTATCCACTGGAACTAGCTGCTGTTAGCTTCTCTGTTCACATCAGCTGAGTCTCCTTCCTTGTTCCTGCTTCCGGTCGCGACCCATAAGACCCCGCCCACCAGTCATCATCTACTTCCGGTTTCGCGACCCATAAGACCCCGCCCACCAGTCCTCATCTACTTCCGGTGTCGCGACCCATAAGACCCCGCCCACCAGTCCTCATCTACTTCCGGTGTCGCGACTCATAAGACCCCGCCCACCAGCCCTCCTCTACTTCCGGTCGCGACCCATAAGACCCGCCCACCAGTCGTCATCTACTTCCGGTCGCGACCCATAATGTTATAATAATAATAATAATAATGACTGTGATAATAATACAACATTGTTAGTTGTTCAATATTATTAATATTATTGTTAAAATTGCTGGAAAGGGTGCTGATAAAACACAACAGAAAACAGATGATCTCACCGATAATCCAATAATCCATCCTGAATAAATTCTATCTTATCTGAATAACAATCTTTCCTATTAATATTGTGTGGAAACATTGCAATACTTCATAAGCCTCATTCAACATATGTTCATGATAATCTACTGTTAAAGGTACAAGAATCAGTGCATTCCACTCCCAGGGTTCTCTCCCCCCCCCCCAAGGTCTCTACTACCAACCGTCTACTCACGTCTCTTCTCGTCCAGCTGGTTGAGGATGTCGAGCAGCTGGGGGTGCATGGTGTTGATGGACTGGAAGAGCGACAGCACGGCGCTGTCGTTGGTGATGCTGCGGCCACGCATGTGGTTGCTCTTCACGCGGTTCAGGAAGGTGGTGACCGAGTTCTGCAGCGCCTTCAGGAACTGCTCGTGGTCCTCCTCGGACTCGCCGTTCTGGTACTGCTGCTACGGGAACGCGAACAAACAAACAAACACACACACAAACAACTGAGCGGCGTTTGGGTAATCATCTTGCATCGTCGTCCTTTGGTTCTGTTCAAACTGTCATTTTCCCCACTAACTGGCAACTCTTTATGGCCGATGACACAGAGATACCATGTGATACCAACGTCGTTCTCCTATTGGCTCACAAGCAGGAACTAAATTGCAGATGTCATACCGTCAACATTTTCGAAAGGATGACTCCACAATCATCATTTCCTTTTCTTTGATGCCACAACTTTCTAAAAGCTCTGTGGAGGCATTAACTCAATAATAGTCTCCATATCATGTATTTTTAATAATGGCACCTTGAAACCCCGTCTCCACCTACCTCCACGATGGCGAGGGGCGGCGCGGGGGCGTGGCTCTCCAGGGGCTGGGCGACGGTGCTGGCGGCGGGGGCGAGGGCGGCGAGGGCGGCGGTGGTGGCGGGCGGCGGGGGCTCGGCCAGCGGGACGGGCGCCGGGGCCGACGGGGTGGGGCTCTTGCGGGTCTCCTCTTGTTTCTTCTCCCAGTAGGTCCGGTTCAGGTACCGGGCCAGCTGCAACCCGGGGGGGACAACACACATTTTTTTACACATCCAGGGGTTCCAGAAGACATCTTATATACAACTTAAGCCCGTAGTATTCATGGGAACTCACACAATGGTGTTTTTATTATTACATTAAACAATTATTACATTAAACAATATGACTGTGTAGTTCATGTGATTGACTGTACCTCTGGGTCCACCTCCTCGGCTGACGGAGCAGAGGAGTTCTGTAGGGAGAAGATGGTTTGTTATTATCAGAGTTGGCAAAAGTCTCCACATCCTTTACTTATTAAGTAGAAGTACAGATACTTGTGTAAAAAACAACTCGGGTAAAAATTGAAGTACAGATTCAAATTCTACAGACTCTGAAATATACTCAAAGAACAAAAGTAAAAAGTTGCCGTTTTAATTGTTAATATATTGAAAATAATAATCAACTTAACGTGGACCAATATTAACGTGAGGCTCCAATGCAGAAAATCAGCTTTCAATGCCAGCAACAGAACTGGAAACTTTTAGACTTGTTTGTCATAGTATGATGTTTACTGACATACATAATAGTAGTAACACACACGTGTGTGTGTGTGTGTGTGTGTGTGTGTGTGTGTGTGTGTGTGTGTGTGTGTGTGTGTGTGTGTCTCACGCCTCACCACGGGGGAGGAGTACAGCGTGCTGACAGGGGGTGCCGACGAGGTCACCGGGGTCGGCTCGGCCTTGGGGTACGCCGAGTAGGAGTTCTTCTGCCTCTGCAACACGAGAAAAGAGACGAGCACGTCGTTTCAGCGTTCAGACGTACGTTCAGAACCCCCGTCGTGTCGTGTGGTCGGTGAGGAGAGGTGATGAGGAGAGGTGAGGTGACGAGAGGTGATGAGGTGACTCACCGCTCTCTCCTTCTCCTCCGCCTCGCTCTGGGAGAGAGCGATGGCCAGCTGCAGCTCCTCCTCCTCCTGCAGCGCCGCCTCGTCTCTCTTGGGAGGCATCTGGGGGGGGGGGGGAGAGAGACGGGGGGAGAGAGAGAAGAGGACATCTAGCAGTCTGTCTGGGGACACCGGTCTGGATCTACTGATGCATTCCCCTGTCGCTGGAGAGTCTCCCAGTCTACCGTCTAACCGGGACGCACTTTTGGTTCTTCTATCCATCCATTCACTCATTAGCTTTATACATAAATATATATCTGAATATGGATGCTGACATCTGATCGGTTTACTCAAAACGTATCTTTGCCACATTCATTTACATCCCTTTATGTTCTGGGACTGGGGTACAGGGGTGAGGAAGACCACAGACATGAGGAAACGCATTTCTATAAACTGAATATTCCTCAAGTCTGTTGAGCAATACCAAACCAAGCAATTATCAGGTATCCAGGTTTGGCTACCTCAACCTGAGATAGCCACGTATTTTATCATCTTATCTATACAAAAAAAATCTATATAAATATCATCGAAAATATGCAGTACATTTTAGCTGGCAGTGCAGTCAACAACATCCCTTAGCAGAACCCTAACAAGCTCCTTAACCTCATTAAGCTGGGCCACGCCCCCTCCCTAGACCGCTACGAGCCGCTGAGTGGCCATCGCTTCACTTACTGTTTCCTGGACCACTACCTGAGACTGCTGGGACAGTGGGCTGGTCAGGTACTCGGGGGGCAGCTCGGCGGGGCCGCCGCTGGCACCGCCGGCACCGGTGGAGGAGGAAGAGGAGGACGA
Organism: Coryphaenoides rupestris; assembly: GCA_002895965.2. Classification (NCBI taxonomy): domain Eukaryota; kingdom Metazoa; phylum Chordata; class Actinopteri; order Gadiformes; family Macrouridae; genus Coryphaenoides; species Coryphaenoides rupestris. The sequence continues at coordinate 122,081 of PIJE02001262.1, read as the reverse complement.
GGAGGAGGAGGCCTTGCCCTCGGCTTTCCTAGGCGGGGGAGAGAGGGACGGGTGGCTGGTGAGGGCGAGGGGGGATCAGGGAGAACAGACAACAACCTGGAGAATCAGCAACGGCCAACACAACCCAACGTTTATAGACATCTTCATCCGAAACAACGAGAGAGACCGAGCATAGAGAGAGGGACACAATGAACACGAAGGAAGAAACATGCACAAGGAAGCGAGCACACAGTCAGGCTTAGTTAAGGCAGATTTACTAAAGCAACGCACGGAAATATATACGAAACGAGCACCACAACGATGTGCTGGAGTGAATAGTCTGATAGAGCAAGTTTATGCAGTATAGTTTGTATATTGTACATGGATAATTCATTAACATTATAAAAGGGGGGAGGATAGGGCTGGGAGATATGGCTAAGATAAAGGTCAATTAATATCTTGATAACTATACATCAAGACATTTAATAAAATATGAAAGAATGTAAAATCACCACATTGTAAAGCCTATTTGTGTACTCCTGTATGAATACTTGACGAACGAAATGTATGAGTAATGTCTCAGTCGCTGGCATGCGACGAGAGATAACAGGTCCAGCCACCATATCTGGTGCCAGCATATCGTTAATCGTCCGTGCTGTCTACGCAGTCAAAACTGGTTTGTGGGACTGGGACGTTGAGCAGCCAACCTACTTGTTCAGGTGTTCGAAGCAGGGCTCGCAGACACGGACCTCCTTCTCGATGCCAAACTTGGGGATGGTGGAGCACTTGGAGGAGCACTTGCCGCAGAAGATCTGCCCACAGGCCCGGCAGTGGTGCTGAGAAGAAGAACGCAACGCAAAGGGACCGATGAACAACAAACCTGGACCCGGTTACCCATTAATGACGTCATAAATTATCTGACTCGAGTTCAAGGAAGAACCAGACCCTACCTTCCGAGTCATGACGCCAAACTGAACTCTGCACCGGTGGCACTCCTCCGCATCCACCCAGTCCGGCGCCTTCGCACAGCAGAGAGAAACACGACACTTTACTCGGGTACACAAAGCAGAACACGATGCTGCCTCGTTGGGCAGCGTCGTGTATACGAGTGTTACTTTAGCGACCAAATCCTCCATTACCCGCTCAGCGGCAAACATGGCATCGCTCTCCTTGAACTCGGGGAACACATGTCCTGTTGGCGATACAAGAGGAGCAAACATCCAATAAAGGTACTATATGTAAGATTCAGTGCATTCTGAGCTCTGTGACTTGAGACAATAACAATCAGAAACTAATGATAGTTCTAATCTTAATTAAACCTTGTACACATTTAAAAAAAAGCTAAGCTAACCTGTCAACCTGCTAGAACTAACATTAACCCATCAACCTGCTAGAACTAACATTAACCTGTCAACCTGCTAGAACTAACATTAACCTGTCAACCTGCTAGAACTAACATTAACCGATCAACCTGCTAGAACTAACATTAGTTTCTGATTGTTATTGTGTCGACCCACGGAGCTCAGAATGCACAAATTCTTACTTATAGCACCTTTAAATGTGTTCATGAATGATATGAATGCATCAATACAGAAAATGTCTATGTGTGATGACCTTCTTCGGCTTGGTAAAGTGAAGACCGGTGCTAGATAGATGGATAATAGTTAATTTGCACGTGAATAAGTTTGCAGTGCAGCCACTCACCCTCCACCTTCATGATCTGGTAGGTGTCCTGGACCACCTTGTACTTGGGCTCGTTGCGGAAGGCGTGGGCCCAGGCCTGGATCAGGTAGAGGATCTTGTTGCGGACGTTGGGCTCCGTCTGCTGCTGGGGGCAAATCACAACACGATGGATCCAGTCAGTGTTTGTGTGCAATATTGTTAATTGTATGTGCAATACCTCTCCTACATTACTTTTCAACATTATGTGCAAAATTCTTAATATTCTTTCTATCATGTGCAATACGCACACTCCTAACTATTATCATTATCACAGCTGTATTACACTTCAATTATGCCAAATTGTTTTCGCCGTCATGTGTTGACAGACAGGAAGCCAAACCCAGCCGGGGGGGGGGGTTGCATGAGTTGGAGTCACATGATGAGGTGGAGAGCCAATCAAATGCTAAATGTCTAGCTCACCTAGTCATACATTTTACATTTAGTAGAGAGGCAATAATCACATTAAACAGACAAATGTGGGAGACGTAAATGTCACTTGTTTAAAAGGTTTAGTTTGTCTTTAGCTTTCCATTTAGAATAAAAAGATATCAACGATTTTAACCGATATTACGACCACATTTAAACAAACTACAAGCAACAACAAGTGGTGGCCGCGGTATTTCTTTAGCGATGAATACATACTAATGACATTATTGACGAGATAATGAGTGACATTACAGAGACTAAAGGCAGGCTCACCTTCAGAAGATCCTTGAGTTCCTCCATGGTCTGCTTGCTGGCCACCTCGTCATGGACCGTCTGACCACAGTTCTGTCACCACCACTCCAGAACCTGGAGACAGAGAACACCGTGCACATCAATATGCCTGCATTATGAATATACACATCTGAGCAGGTACTCTGCCAAGTCCCAAATCTTCTCTGTTCTAGCTCCAGCTTCCACAAGAGACTCAAGACCCACCTGTTCAGAGTTCACCTGGACTCTGCATAACCCCCCATGCCTTCCCACTCCTAACCCTAGCACTAGGATTATTGGTATTATCAATATTACTCAGCGTTGTTTTGCATATTGTATGTTCTTAGATGTTGTAATGCAATCAGAATGGCACATCTGCTCTTACATCCAGCTATTATGCGGCAACCGAGCAAGCTATGAATGTCAAGCATTCATAGTTGCAAGGTTAATAGCTAGAGTTTCATAGTTTAACCTGCTCTATTCTTATCTTGATGTACTACAGTGACATATATTCCTGTCTCCTACAACAATGTAACTGTGGTCTGCCAAATGCCCCTAAATGTAAATGTACTCTGTAGCTGTATGGGGTATTGGCCTTCTCATAAAAATACATATTTTTTCAAGGGTGCTGCTTTAATGGCGATGACGAACAACCGGGTAAACAATCAAACCGTTCCACACACAACCTCGAAGGCATAGAGGGCACATGAGGGTTCTTGTCGTTCAACTTCTTCTTTATCGCCCGATCGCCGATACTTCGCTCTCGAAGGGAGAATGAAAAACAAAAAGGTCAGTACCACAACAACAACAACAACAATAATAACAACCCAAGACATTTCACTTGTTTCCCATATACAATTATATTTGGGGAATTTGGCAGAGGCTTTCATCCAAAGTGGCTTACGATAAGCACATTTCATAAGCCACATTTGATAAGCACATTTGATTACTTACTGTGTGTCTCCCTGTCTGATGAGGTCACAGATCTGCAGTATCGACTCCCAGTCCGTCTCCAGAAGCAGCTGACTGGTGGCTTTATCTCAGGTTAAAACAACAATAACAACCATTTGAAACAGATATTAGTGCACCCATGCTCAGCCCACAGAAACAATTCACCCCCTGAACTAGTTGAGGCCACTTGGGTATTTTACCAACACAGTGATGATGATGTTCACAAAAATATACATATAGGGTTTGTTGTATAGAGTCTACTGACAGTAGGGCTGCAACCTCCCTGATTGCTGCAGTATTGGTTGTTGGTTATGCACTAGCAGTATATATGGATAGTATTGTCCATATCATTAGCGTCCGCTTTCCGCGTCGGGTCGGGTGGCAGCCGCTAAGCAGATAGTATTAGTAATAGTATAAAATAATATTATAAGATTATACGAAAGAATACATTGAAATCACTGAATAATATAGTTGAAAATAGATGAAGGCCTAAATGGATGCCATGGTAATTCCTTGTTTTTTGGGTGAGGGCACAAATATAATATTATATGAAATATATATAATATACATCTCATGGACAGGATGAACAAGTCAAGTAAGACCAATTAAGTGTTAACGGTAATGAGCACTGATTAACCTAATTATAAACATAAACACTTGTCATAATAGGAATCCAACGTTAAACGAAGCAGTAATACAAATGTGAATCCACTATCTAGTTAGTAAAGTGCATTTATTGTGTTTTGATGTAAGTCTTGTGATAAAGGTTATGTATTTAAAACCCGTGATCATGACGTCATTACTCAGTCTACATTTAGCACATTTAATGCTGCAGTTAAACGTCATCACAACGTTTTAGAAGTATAATATATCATATATCACACACACAGAGGGTGACTTGACAATAACAACCTAAATAATAATAATAAATTCAACCTGCTAAGCTGTGGCTAGCGCGCTAACGTTAGCTTAGCGCGCTAACATTAGCCACAGCCGCCCAGAGACTGTGTCAAAACAATACGTGGAAGATAAGATACAACATAGATAACGTACATATATATAACGTAATATGTACATATTACGTTATAATATGCACATAACGTAATATGTACATATAGATCTTGATTGAATTCGCCGATCAATTAATCGTTTATAAACAAATCGTAAAAGTATCGGCACTTCTAACCGAGGAGCCCGCTCGAACGTTTCCGCCGCCTTTCCCCATCCCGGACTCGGAGAACAGAGCGGAGTTGTTGGGGTTCGTTTCTACCGTGATGACCACCTATCACTGGAACTAGCTGCTGTTAGCTTCTCTGTTCACATCAGCTGAGTCTCCTTCTTGTTCCTGCTTCCGGTCGCGACCATAAGACCCCGCCCACCAGTCATCATCTACTTCGGTTTCGCGACCCATTAAGACCCCGCCCACCAGTCCTCATCTACTTCCGGTGTCGCGAACCGATCAGACCCCGCCCACCAGTCCTCATCTACTTCCGGTGTCGCGACTCATAAGACCCGCCCACGCAGCCCTCCTCTACTTCCGGTCGCGACCCATAAGACCCGCCCACCAGTCGTCATCTACTTCCGGTCGCGACCCATAATGTTATAATAATAATAATAATAATGACTGTGATAATAATACAACATTGTTAGTTGTTCAATATTATTAATATTATTGTTAAAATTGCTGGAAAGGGTGCTGATAAAACACAACAGAAAACAGATGATCTCACCGATAATCCAATAATCCATCCTGAATAAATTCTATCTTATCTGAATAACAATCTTTCCTATTAATATTGTGTGGAAACATTGCAATACTTCATAAGCCTCATTCAACATATGTTCATGATAATCTACTGTTAAAGGTACAAGAATCAGTGCATTCTGAGCTCCATGGGTTGAGACAATAACAATCAGAAACTGTTAGTTCTAGCAGGTTGATAGGTTCATGTTAGTTCTAGCAGGTTGATAGGTTCATGTTAGTTCTAGCAGGTTGATAGGTTCAATGTTAGTTCTAGCAGGTTGATAGGTTCATGTTAGTTCTAGCAGGTTGATAGGTTAATGTTAGTTCTAGCAGGTTGATAGGTTAATGTTAGTTCTAGCAGGTTGATAGGTTAATGTTAGTTCTAGCAGGTTGATAGGTTAATGTTAGTTCTAGCAGGTTGATAGGTTAATGTTAGTTCTAGCAGGTTGATAGGTTAATGTTAGTTCTAGCAGGTTGATAGGTTAATGTTAGTTCTAGCAGGTTGATAGGTTAATGTTAGTTCTAGCAGGTTGATAGGTTAATGTTAGTTCTAGCAGGTTGATAGGTTAATGTTAGTTCTAGCAGGTTGATAGGTTAATGTTAGTTCTAGCAGGTTGATAGGTTAATGTTAGTTCTAGCAGGTTGATAGGTTAATGTTAGTTCTAGCAGGTTGATAGGTTAATGTTAGTTCTAGCAGGTTGATAGGTTAATGTTAGTTCTAGCAGGTTGATAGGTTAATGTTAGTTCTAGCAGGTTGATAGGTTAATGTTAGTTCTAGCAGGTTGATAGGTTAATGTTAGTTCTAGCAGGTTGATAGGTTAATGTTAGTTCTAGCAGGTTGATAGGTTAATGTTAGTTCTAGCAGGTTGATAGGTTAATGTTAGTTCTAGCAGGTTGATAGGTTAATGTTAGTTCTAGCAGGTTGATAGGTTAATGTTAGTTCTAGCAGGTTGATAGGTTAATGTTAGTTCTAGCAGGTTGATAGGTTAATGTTAGTTCTAGCAGGTTGATAGGTTAATGTTAGTTCTAGCAGGTTGATAGGTTAATGTTAGTTCTAGCAGGTTGATAGGTTAATGTTAGTTCTAGCAGGTTGATAGGTTAATGTTAGTTTCTAGCAGGTTGAAGGTTAAATGTTAGTTTCTATGGCTAAGCAGGTTGATAGGTTATGGTTGATAGGTTAACTGTTAGTTGCTAGCCAGGCTGATAGGTTAATGTTAGTTCTAGCAGGTCTCTGTTGCGTAGAACAGCTTTTGGGCTGATTTCTCTCTCAGGTCAGATTTCACAGAAAAATGGAACGAAGTGACATGTAAGTGTGGATAATTAAAGAGTATATATTTCATAGTTTAAAAAAAAATGTGTACAAGGTTTAACTATGATTAGAACTAACATTAGTTTCTGATTGTTATTGTCTCAAGCCACGGAGCTCAGAATGCACTGAATCTTACATATAGTACCTTTACGACCATTCAAACAGTGGTCGCCCCTCAACAATGTCTTTCGTTTTCACTTCCTTACCATTGTCCTTACCAAGACCCACCTGTTTAGAGACCCACCTGTATAGAGTTCACCTGGACTCTACATAACCCCACCCCCCAGCATTTTTGTTCGTTCTCAGATGTTCTAAGCATGCTTAGAATCACACGCCTGCCAGCTACTTATGCAGTCAACTTGGCAATTATGAAACTCGTTCTATTAGCCTCGTAAATATGAACGCTCGAAAACAGCTCTATTCTTATCTTCAGGTACCACAGGGATATATCGCTGCCTCTCCTTCAACAAATGTACTTTTTGTAAGTCGCTTTGGATGAAAGCGTCTGATAAATGCCCTAAATGTAAATGTAAATGTAAATGTAAATTGTACAGTGAAAGGACACAACACTGCTCACTGTACTCCCAGTGGTACGCTACGGACAACATTGGTATAGGCCTGCTTAGGTCATATATGAGTCACTACCTGGCACCCAGCACACTGCCGCCTATTGTTGTGATGGGACCGTAATGCTATGTAAAGTAGCATTGTGTCGCCCCGTCCGAGGCTGCTATACGACAGCCACTCAGGGCATAGTGGACCATGAGCCCATGTGCCCGCTGCTAGAGACCCATTTCACCATTTACATCTCTTTTTATTGTAGACGTACACTTCAGGTGCTGTGTTTTTTTGGGGTGATTTACGTAAATGTATATTTAGGGCATTCAGAAGACACTTTTGTCTTACAATAACATGGCAATTAACTATTCTTCAATGTAGGTGATTCTATGGAAACTAGCTTTATTTAATTATTTAATGTGTATGTTGTGTTGTCTTGGCTTGGTATTGGTATTGATATTGGTATGGAGTATTGGCTTGCAATTAGTTATATTATTGTACGAGATACAACACGAAAATACTTAATTGTAAAACACACAGGCACACACACACACACACACTCTCTCTCTCTTTTGCGTGCACACACACACACACACACACACACACACACACACAACCTCACATGTACACCCGTCTCCATTGTTCTATTGTGTGTTTCTCCTCAGTGGGACAACGCACACGTAAAGGCGCTCTTCTGTGCTCCTCCATTGTGAATGAAACAAGCTACTGCTCACAACAAACTTGTACTTGTGTTGTAATTAAATTAACATACATATGTCCGCAGAAACAAGAACACAGCTGTTTTCACTGTAGGATCTGAAAGATGAGATTTTTTTATTTGTATTTTTCCACCATCTGACAGAGCAACGAAAAAAGGTTATCTGAAGTCACAGGGTATGAAATAACATGAGATAAAAATCCCCAAAATAAACATCCAAACTGCATCTCAAAATAACTTAAACCAAGAACAAAATGGAGGAACATTAAATATCGTAGCATTAAAAGAAGAAATATGAAGGTGGAAAAAAGGGTTTATCATTGGTTGTGAGAGAGAGAGACAGAGATAGAGAGAAAGAGAGAGAGAAAGAGATAGAGAGAAGGAGAGAGAGAGAGACAGTGAGAGAGAGGAAGAACTAGAGAGAGAGAGATAGACAAATGGAGAGAGGGAGACAGAAGAAAGATAGAAAGAAGGAGCAGGAGAAGGAGAGGGGGGGAGACAGAGAGAAAAAGAAATAGAGAGAGAGACAAATGGAGCGAGGGAGACAGAAGAGATATAGAGAAGGAGAGAGAGGGGGAGATAAAGAGAGAGACAGAGAGACAGAGAGAGAGAGAGAGGGGTATTAGCCTTAGCCTTTAGACGTAGCCTTTAACCTGCGAGGCGGGGGCGCGGCGGGGGCTGCTGTCCCCGCTGCTGAAGGTGGGGGACCCCGGCATGCCGGGGGGACTCGAGCCGGCGTACAGCAGGGAACCGCCGATCAGCAGCAGGGAGGACGCGCCCCAGCCGATGTACAGCGCCGGACCCAGCTCCCGCTTGTGCGGCGCGGCCACGTGGGGGTCGTAGAAGTCCCTGATGATGGAGTGGGCGGTCCAGCACACGGGCACCAGGTAGAGGAAGCCGGCCACGGCGAACATGGCGCCGGAGATGCGGGCGATGCGCGCCTTCAGGCTGTTGACGCCGATGCACTTGGTGCACTTGACGCCCACCACGCCCAGCGACAGCGCCACGCCGCACATCAGGATGGAGAGCACCGTGAGGCCGCGCGCCGCCTGCATGTCGCTGGGCAGCGCCAGCATGCTGTCGTACACCTTGCACTGGATCTGCCCGGTGCTCTGGACGATGCACGTCATCCACAGGCCCTCCCAGATGATCTGCGCCGTCACGATGTTGTTCCCGATGAAGGCGGTGACGCGCCACAAGGGCATGGTGCACACGATGGCCCCGCACACCCAGCCCACGATGGCCATGATCAGGCCCAGCAGCTGCATGCCCGTGGTCGCCATGGTGATCGCTGTTGCTGTCCGATGAGTCAGATGAGAGGCGGCAGGGGGTCAGTCTCTTCCTTCACGGGGACAAAGTCTGCTTCCTACAAGCTGAGGTTCTCTCCCGCTGCGGTGGTGGTGGTGGTGGTGCTGGAGGCTGATGCCGTGTTTGGAGGGCAGCAGCTGTGAACGCAGACAACAGCGGCCAAGTAATCTGAAAGACACACACAAGACACTAATCATCCATCATGCAAGTCAACCATCAACCAAAATAATCCTTTGAAACATGAATAATTCAAGATCCGCCGACTAGAATGACTGTTGAATGACCAAAGCATCTCGGCCCTTCTCGAGAGCATATAGTTATCATAAATAGCTTGTCGGCAACATGTTGGGAGCCCGTGGCGAGTGGATTCCTCCGAGTAGCGCAGAGAAAGGCTTTCTTTGACACAGCTGTGGGTGTACAGCTACGCCTGGCTTGGTGAGTGGATTATCTCAGAAAAACATGAGGAGACTCTGAACACAAGACGCTTTCATGACGCCTCGTAGAGTGGGCCAGGAGATGTTCACACCACGTCTTTTACCAATACTGCAAAAAAAAACCTCTTAATAAAACAGCAGATCATGTATCTCAAGGGGAAGCCGTGATGTTGAAGGCACAGGTGCATTACCATGTAGTCATGCTACCAGTAGTAGTACTACTCGTATGTTATGAAGTAATGACCAAACAGATTCAAGCCTCCACAAGGGACTATTTCTGTGTATGTTGTATGCACCAGGCTCAGGATAGAGAAACTGGTGAGATGATGTACTTGTGTATTCAATTAGAAAATGTGCCATTCAAACGATTTCCCAACAAGTGATCAACATGATCCTGTTTCTCCTTGTTCCATCCTGAAACTCCTGAAGATACGACAAAACACATCAAGCATCAACTCACGCTCAATCCTTGCAGGTGATCCCACAGGTCTCTCTCTTGGTCTTCCTGTTTGTTTGTTTGTTTGTTTGTTTCAGTGGGCAGGGCCTGTGGACTGGGACACCCTGAGAAGTCACCGTATTCCTTCGGGCGAGCCAAGGATGAGGCACAGGCTTGGGATCGGGTCGGGTGGTGGCGGAGAGGCACAGTCTGCTTCGACACCCAAAGCAGGACTGGGGAGGGAGGCTGCCCTCCCAGATGCCAGTGGACCGTCTGTGTGGCAGTGGGCAGATGCACGCGCTCGTGTGCACGCCCGTGTCAGCGTGTGAATAAGTGAATATATCTGAATGTGTCTCCCAGTGCCTGGTGTACCAACACAATGCCCTGCTGTTCCACTGTGCCCTCTCCTCGCCTCGCCTACCACCACCACCACCACCACCACCACCCCAGCCTCACTGGCAGCCCCTGTATGCCCCCTAATCTGCCACCCTGAGCAGCCCTCCTATCCACCCCATCCACCCTCCGCCTTTTCATCTGGATCTTACTCTCTGGCTGCTTGACATATCTTTTCTTTTCATCTTCCATATTTTTACTGCTCTTGGCACACCCATTGGCTTCCATTGAAGTGGAGTCACCACCTACTCGGCTTTTGTGTGTCACTCTGAGATGTTGCAAGCACAGCTCACGATTACGTAATTCTTTTTAATAGTTGTAAACTTGTGATGTATCATAACTAATCCTAACTAACAAACAATGAACAATTAAGGGTGAATTGAACAACAAAGTATTCTAAAAGAGAAGTCAGTCATATTAAAGTAGATCGTTAGGAGTTCAGATGCTGCAGCAGCTGGAAGTGATGATGAGGGGCGTAGCGTTCCTGCCGCCGTGTAGCCGGCCGGGGCTGAAGAAGGGGTGGAGCCTGTCGGTGAAGCTGTCCCTGAAGGTGTACAGGTGAACGCCGCTGTCCACGCCGTAGAAGGACACGCTGCCCTCGTCGTAGTCCAAGAACACGGCCACCTTCCCGGGCCGCTCCTCCACGGCCACCGGCGAGACGGGCGGCGCGGTGTTGGCCGTGTACTGGCCGCCGGGCCTCAGACTCAGCGTCCAGAAGCCGTTGGCCGGGCACACGGTGAACTTGCCCTTCCGGTTGATGGACTGTCGCACCACGCCGACGCTCCACTCCATCTTGTCGCCGACCTCCACCTCCCAGTAGTAGCGGCCGGCGCTGAAGCCCTCGCGGGCCAGGACGTTGGCCACGCGTTCGAACCGCTTGGGGTTGTCCGGCACCTCGTGCTGCTTGTCCGTGTGTCTCACCTGCTTCCGGTCCTCGGAGACGGACAGCGAGGAGTGCGCCGTCTTAGGACTCAGGTTGATGACGGCTGTGACAGGAAAGAGAGTGGTCATCAGAATGAGAAAAGTCTAGTGCAAAAGTCCAGAAAACATGAATCTATGTCTGACGTTATACCTGTGTACTTCTGTATTCTCTTAAGTTCTGCAAAGGATAGAGAGGAAGTGTTACTTGTAAAAAGTCAGTAAATATTACGATAATACTAAAGTAATACCGGGTGATTAGAGATCTCGATAACCGACCAGATTTGGAGAGTCGGTTGACCTCTTCCTTCAGCATGTCCATCATCTCTGACAGAGCTCTTCTGGTGATGGCGACGCAGGGGTCGGTCTCCAAGGTGACCTTCGACCAGTCTTTCATGTCCACGAGGCAAACCGCAGAAGAAGAAGCATACTGGCCGACAACAGGGAGGACATTACTGAGAAGTGGGACCAGCATTACAACCAGCGCAGCATTACCCAGAATGCAGTCTGCTTACCGACGGCGCGGCGAGTTCCGGGTCGTCATTCCCGTCGCTGCTCCGGAGAATCTGGGATCCGTATTTGACGGCGGCAGCGGCGGCAGCGGCGGCAGCGTCGTCTCTCCTCTGCTCGCAGCTCCTCAGCTCCCGGATCTCCTGCTGGAGCTCCTGGACCAGGCGCTCCAGCTTATGCTCCTCCTCCACCTGCCGCTCCTCGATGGCTGCCACCACCGCCTTGTGGGTCTTCTCCATGGAGTTGACGAGGGCGGAGAAGACCTTCTGGCTCTCACGCACCTCCCTGAGGCAGGAGGTCTGGGCGTGGATCACCACCACCACCACCACCACCATGATGGGTTAAGAGCTGCTGGTCCCAGAGGGGTGCAAGCAAGGCCTCCTCACCACAAAATATCAAATATGGACGGATGTCGAGGACTCACCTTCAAGAGCTGAACCGAATACTTCAATCTCTCTATCTTCAGCTGCCTCTCCTGGATCATCTGCCCCACCGACACCTCCTGCAAGACAGAAGACATCAGAGATGCATTCATGGGATTCATTGCTATGACATGTCATCGGGTTTCATATTCATGTATTGTTAGGACAATTAGGAGGACTACGTACAGTCTTTTCAACGGGTGGTTTCTGCGGCCGATTTTTCCGATAGTCGTCGGACACGTCCGCAAGGATTCTGTTGACGCTGAGGTCCGGCCTCGTGGAAAACACCCTCTTGCATTGTGGGCAGAAGGGGGACTGGTGTTTGGACCAGGAGTGGCAGAGGCAGGTTTTACAGAAACTGTGTCCGCATGGGATGGTGACGGGACTGACAAACACATCCCTGCACAGCAAACACAGGAAGGACTTCTCACACAGCAGGCTGATGGTCGAGGCCATGATCTGGAAAACACAAGCCCAGGAACGGGTTTAAAACACACCCGATCGACGGCAGTGTGTGGAAGTACATTAAAGTGACATATTGACACAGCCGACTGGCCTACTTAACTATGATCATTCTATACTTCTATATAAACACAAATACAAAGACTAAACGAAGACTAAACGAAAAAAGAACTAAAACTATTAACTGAAACCCCATCGAAGGAAAGGAATTCACTGATAGAAATACTAAATTACAATAAATACAAATAGGTAGATGCAAATCCGACTGGTTTCTGTTGTTGCTGCCCATGACAATAGAAGCATAGAGACAATTTGAATTAACAAATCTTACACTGAAGTTTCTACATACCATGTACTGTATACTTCAATTCCATTATATTTTCAACTTATATAATTTGAAGTAGACAAGTAGTAAAGCTGTCCTATGACAAGAAAGATTTGTCATAGGACTACTTTTACACTATACATACTACACTATACATATACATACTATAATGTAATCGTATAGGTTGTTTTTTACGACTGCACTTGGGCTGTACTCCTGCACACAGGAGAGCTGTAAACATAGAAGGAATTTTCTCCTGTTTGATTTGGTCTCCTTCCTCTCTTTACACCCACAGCAGCGAGAGCAACAGAACACCTTGTGTTATGCAACCCCAGACCAGTCAAAAGGTCCCTTTTCTCTCTTAGGATTCCTGTTGTATCATTTGCTGTAATTTCCCCGGTGAATGTCACCAACCCCTCTAAGTTAAAGCGCCGATGCACAAATTGTATCGCCTAGTCAGTGACATTTTGTGTTTGCAGAACATCTGATCATAAAGAGAGATGTAATGAAAAGCATGCAGCAGAACAGGTAGTTACTAATTGTCTGCTGTGTTACGTCACTCAGAAACTATTGGCTCAACAAGAAGACAGCCAAACTATTCACATGGCTCTCATGTTGACAACTCTTCCCCCAGCTGAGATTTTTCTCATTTCTATCATATAATAGGAAACATTCAACCTTAGATGCAGAGCCCTTATCATGAGTTCTCTTCTCAGGAGGAAAATGCCTGCTTGTTGAAGGTCAAAAAACAATGTACTACTACGTAGAAATCAAGGAAAGTGTGTGACTTACCTGTCAGAGGTATCTTCACCCAACTTCTACAGTATGCAGTATGCGATGTGGTAAACTGTGTTACTGTTTGGTGCTGTCAGTATGAATTCCTAGATGGTGTGTAGGACAGGTGTAGTCTGCTCTGAGTGTGGGCAGGAGAGCAGACAATGGAAGCCTGTTCAGGCTCCACCCAGAACATTATCAGCGGTACGAGGGAAGGCAGGTGTGCAGCGAGTCACCAGGAAATGGTGCAGGAGATGGTGGTGGTGGTGCACTGACAGCACACTTCAAACACTCCAACAAAGGAACTGCCAGGGAGCCATCGGTCAATAGATAATCATTGACTTTATTTATTGGTGGTCAGTGTTTTATTGTTTGTATTGAAGTTGAGAGTTTACTTTAGTATTGATTGGGTGGGTTTTCTTTGCTAACAAATAATGCAGAGGAAGTTTTCTGCAGGGTCATTATGCATTTAATGAACTTTCATAAATAACTATAGACAGAAAATTACATTTGTTTCAAAGACAGTAAGGCAGACATAGTTTTCATATACAGTATCTCTAGCTGTGGTGAAGTTCAAACACAATTAAAGAACTACAAGCACTTGATAGACACGTTCCTAACAGAGACACGACCATCACCTCCGAGCCGCGGTGAAGAAGCGATTGATGAAGATGGAGTTGAAGTTGAGCCTGGTGTGCGGGGTCACTCTCTCCTCCAGGTTCTCCAGGGCCACCTGGGCGGCCCCCCCGGCGGCCCCGCCCACCACGCCGCCGATGATCCCGCACACCACCGCTCCCCCGGGGCCCTCCACCGCCCCCACCAGCGCTCCCATGGCCACCCCCACCGCCAGGCCCGCCCCCAGACCCCTGGCCAGCGACGTGCGGAGCCAGCCGTTGTTCAGCTCCGCCTGCGCCCGCACCTCCGCCCCGACGGCGGAGTCGTACGCCCGCCGTCGCTCCTGCAGCTCCTCCTCCTGCTCCGCCTCGCCGTACTGCTCCTCCAGCTCCTTGAGGGCCTTCTTCACCTCGGCCGCCCGCCGCCTCCGGATCCTCTCCTCCTCCTTCCTCACGCTGGCCTCCGCCCTCTGGAAGGTCCGGCTGGAGAAGAACCCCCCGCCGCCGGACGCCACCAGCCACTCGACCTTCTGCAGGAGCTCCTGCTGGTGCCGGCCGTCCCTCCAGTTCTTGCTGAAGACGTGGTAGCGTCCCCCGAACTTCTGCACCAGCTCCCTGAGGTGCCAGTCGCCCCGCAGCACCCGGTCCTCCAGGGCTGCCCCCTCCATGGAGCCGTCGTAGGCCAGCAGCACCATGCAGCGGTGCAGGCAGCCCACCCCGAAGCGCTGGGCCACCACCCCGGGCGTCTGGGTGTCATTGGGGGAGATGCTCTTCAGGTCAAAGGCCACCAGCAGGGCGTGGGGGCCGGGGCTGGACAAACACTTGGACCTCTTGAGCTCTGTCTGCCTCTTGGCCTCCGACAGATCCTTGGTGTAGATGTTGGGGCCGTTGACGACACACACCCGCCGGCCGGCCAGCGTTCCCGCGCTCTTCCTGCTGGCGGGAATGCCGGTGACCTCCTTGGGGAACTCCTGCCTCCCCAGGATGCCGTTGGTCAGCTGGAACTGAGCTGGGCCATTGCTGCCGATCACCAAGAGTTTCAGCTCCATAGCCGGCGCTGCCAGGCAGGGACACACGGTTTTAATTCACTTATAAAATTATAAAATCAAACTGAAATCATGACGTCCCACCAAGTCTCAACAGTTCACTGTATTCATCACTCAATGCAATTCCATGATGTATTATGAAATCCTGGCATCTGGACTGACCTAGAGTAAAAACATATTGAATCGTTTTTTAATATCTTTGTAATATCTTACCGGTTCCATAAGACAAGAGGAAACTTCTTTCTTGGACCCGTTTGCGTTCGGTACATTTACAGTAGAGCGAGGGATGCTAATGTTCCGCGTGGGTTAAACCCTTTATACCCCCGTCACTGAGCTGTTGCATGTCAAACTTTCATAGATGTAAATACATTACATCATCTTTCCCTCAGTGATTCTGTGTGTGTGTGTGTGTGTGTGTGTGTGTGTGTGTATGTCTCTCTCTCTCTCTCTCTCTCTCTCTCTCTCTCTCTCTCTCTCTATTGATTGGTCAGAGGGCGATCAGCATTGATGGAAAATTACCTCCGGGCTGCACAGTGCGGGGAGAAGCCTGTCCTGACCTCTGATTAAAAAGGCGCATACATTACTTAACAAATAATGATGTTGTTGTGCAACAACGTGAAGGCACATGAGACCATGTGCCTTCACGTTCACGTGTTCCTGTCTGAGATGAGAGGACTCATTTAACTGTCAAATTCACCTAAATATACGGGTTACGATGGCAATCATGACTATTTCATAACACATTTTATAACAGGCCAAATTTCCGAGGTTGTTTAACGTCAATCAACTAGCTAGACGATGTTTTGCCAGGGAAATCAATAGCTCATTAGGTGGTGATGCACCAAGCACAGGGGTTCCATATCCGTGCTGTACTCTGTAGAGCACGGTATGCAACCCCACTATGTGCTTTCCAAATATAGTGGAGTTGTGTCTTTTTAGGATGTTGCTGTCTGCAGTTACCGATGTTTACAGTAATCAAGGGCGCATCTGGACAAATAACAAACTCATGCTAATTTGTTTATCATGGACATATATACCAGACAGTAAAAACATGTAATTGTTATAATTGAGGTGACATCGTGTATAAATAAAACCAAACCACCCTTATTTGACTACATTTGTACCACCAGCAGTATGACAGTGAAAGGGTGAAACAGCACCCCGCTGCGGCCAAGCTGGGAACAACCAAACCGGAAGTCGTTATGTTTACTTCCTCCTAGTCGGCGCGGCAGTGAAACTAGAAGGCTGTTCTTTTATTTTATTTTATTTATTAATGTTAAGACTTTGAGGGCGGATGAACGTAACCGGAGATATTCCGCAATGGAACGATTCAAGCGTTAAGCATTAAAGTGCGCAGAGGTTCTGTTATTAGACAGGATTCACGATGGCGGACGCGGCGAGACGCGCCTTGCTCAGGTTAGCACGACCTGCAGTACCGCGGCCGGGCGGCAGGGGCCGCTGCTGCACCGCGGGGGCGCCATCTGCTGAGATGCAGGCTGCAGGGGCCTCTCCTCTCAGCACAGAGGCCTCTCCTCTCTGCACTGAGGCCTCTCCTCTCTGCACAGGGGCCTCTCCTCTCTGCATTGAGGCCTCTCCTCTCAGCACAGGGGCCTCTCCACTCTGCACTGAGGCCTCTCCTCTCTGCATAGGGGCCTCTCCTCTCTGCACAGAGGCCTCTCCTCTCAGCACAGAGGCGTCTTTATACGTGCATGTGAGTGTGATATATACTGTATATATATATGAGCATATCTTCCCAACGTCATGTGCAATACTCTCAATATCATGTACAATATTATTATTAATATCATGTTACCTCTAAATATTTCCTTGCAATATTACCTCTCATCATCATGTGCAATATTCCTAATGTTATGTGCAATACCTATCCTTGCTATATTACCATGCTATATTACCTTTCGTCATTATGTGCAATATTCTTAATATTCTTTATATCATGTGCAATACTTCCTCTTACCATTATTATTACCCTTTTATTACACTTCAATTATTGCCAAATTGTTTTTGCTGACTCTTATCTTACCTATATTTTTATATTTTTATACTTCTCCTAGGACATAGACTTACTGTAAATTTGTAAATCTGTCATATTATTTGTATTATTCTACTGTTTATTTCTCTATTTTATTGTATTGCTATGCAACCTGGCACAAGAATTTCCTTTGGGATTAATAGAAGAAGAAGAACAACTTTATTAATCCACACTTTTTATGGTCACACAAACACAGCATGTTTTTGAAGTGGTGGCCGCCAAACACACACACATGCAGGGAGGGTGGCCCGTGGAGAATTATGTCTCTGCTTTTAACCCATCCTGAGTTATGCTGCCCCTCCAGGGGCAGCCAGGAGCAGTGGGCAGCCGTTCTTGACAGCGCCCGGGGACCATCAGCTCCAGATCTTTCGTCCACGTCTTGGTGAAGGACTGGACAGGAGAAGCGATTCTTCGCATGTTTTTAATTGGGGTTCTGACTCCGTAAGGAGACCCCGCGGAGAACATGCAAACTCCACACAGAAAGGCCGGGAGATAACCCACCTGGGCACCCTGAGTCAACAGCGCCCCAGGTGGGAATCGATCCCAGGACCTTCTTGCTGTGAGGCAGCAGTGCAAGCACTGCACCACCGTGCCCATAAAGTTCTATCTTATCTCATCTTATCTTATATTCTGTTCTATTGTAAACTTGATTGAGTCATTTGTTTGAACTGTGTGGAGTGGAACTTAAAAATATATTGTCCGCATAATATCATCATCCTCCTACCCTTCTGAGTCACCATCTCTATGGTTTGTTTTTGGTTGTTTTCCTGCTGCAGTGGCCTTACTGTCTGAGGAAATGCACCTATTGCAACTTTAACAAGTACATCCCCAAAGCAGACAACGGTTCTGTCATGGCCGACTGCCTTCAGCGGGAGACGGAGACCTTACTGCAGATGAGTCAGGTGTCGAAGTATGAAGACGATTTATACTTTAATCACATTTCCCTGTAATGAGCAGCTGTTTTCACTGTGTTGTTTTGTGTATTTTCCTTGCAGAATCACATCTGTGTTTTTTGGCGGTGGGACCCCCAGTCTGGCGCACCCCTCCACCGTCGCGAGGGTCTTGGAGTCGGTATCGCGACACGCCAGCCTGTCTAGCAGCGCCGAGGTCACCATCGAGGTCAACCCCACCCCCTCAGGGAGGTCCCGCTTGGAGGAGTTTCGCCACGCGGGCGTAAATCGCTTCTCCATCGGTGTCCAGGTGAATGCACTCGTCTGTGTGTGGGGTCCAGGGTCCGGTTCACATGGACTCCTAACCCCGCCCCATCCACCTCTCCTCCCTAAGCCCCTCCCACTTACCCAACCAGGGTTTGAGTCCCTCGCACATACTAGTGTGTTTGTACGTTCATCCCAACACCTACAAATTGTAATTTGCATCGTGTAGCATCTTGTATGTCCGAGTTATTTGCTGTTCACCAGCAAGGGGTTAACCTAGCAATTATGAAGTGCTTGAAAATGTGTTTTATACAAATCTTACTGTAGTCAGCAATATCTTGTTGTTCGACAAATGTATTGTAAGTTGTTTTTGTCGTCAAATGCCCTAAATGTAAATGTAAATATATCTTAAACTACAAAACATATTCTTGTAACATTCTGCAGAATAATCTCCATCTCTTCTCTGTTTCTTCCCCCATTTCTCCAGTCTTTGCGGGACGAGGATCTCAAGCTCCTGGGCAGGGACCACAACTCCCAGCATGCCTTGCGGACGCTGGCGGAGGCGCGGCGGCTGTGTCCCGGCCGCGTGTCGGCGGACGTCATGTTCGGCCGGCCGGCCCAGACGCCAGCCTCCTGGGAGAGCGAGCTGTCGGAGCTACTGAGCGCGTGCGACGACCACGTGTCTCTGTACGAGCTGACCGTGGAGCGGGGCACCGCGCTGTTTAAGCAGGTGGAGGCGGGGCATCTGGCTCCGCCCCCAGAGGAGGAGGTGGCGGCCATGTACCTCGCCGCCCGCACGCTGCTCCGGGACCGCGGCTTCCGGCAGTACGAGGTGTCCAACTTCGCCCGACACGTAAGCTCACATCTGATTGGCTGGTTGCTCTGAGGACGGGAGCCCCGATGTGATGCCTTATATGGATATGGGCAGCTTTATGTTCTGTTGTTGTTGTTGTTGTTTGGTTCTGAATTGCTTTGTTTGATATAAAAGGCAGCTAATGCATTGTTCAGCATATTGTATGTTCTTAGATGTTGGTAATGCACTCAGAATGACACGTCTGCTCTTATCCCAACCATTATGATATGTTATACTGTATATATATCATATTATATGTTCTTATCCCAGCTATTATGATATGTTATACTGTATATAATATCATATTTTGTTATCTGTAATATATAATCATAATATAATGTTCTTATCTCAGCTATTATGATATGTTATACTGTAAATATGGTATCATAATAATATGTTATACCTGTAATATATATCCATATTATGTTCCTTATCCCAGCTAAATTATGATATGTTATACTGTAATATATATCATATTAATATTTTATACTGTATATATATCATATTATGTTATACTGTATATATATCATATTATATGTTCTTATCTCAGCTATTATGATATGTTATACTGTATATATATCATATTATATGTTATACTGTATATATATCATATTATATGTTCTTATCTCAGCTATTATGATATGTTATACTGTATATATATCATATTATGTTCTTATCTCAGCTATTATGCAGGCTACCTAGCAATTATGAAACTCGTTCTATTAACCTCGTAAATATGAATGCTCTAAACCTTCAACACATGTACCCTTTGTAAGTTGCTTTGGATAAAAGTGTCTGCCAAATGCCCTCAATGTAAATGTACAGCTTCTATCCAGCTTGTAACCACAAAAGCATTTTCTCCAATTTAGTTTGGTTAAGCCTTGGTTTAGACTCCTTCTATATTTGATGGTTTGATTTCAGGGCGATTCAGTTCCAACCGCACGCTGACACAATAGCATCCAATTAGCCCTGACCTCGTTAGACTCAGCAGCTCATGTGTCGGTAAGTGGGTCTGACTCATTTGAGTCTGAGGGACTCATTTGGAAGCGTGATTGTTCCCCGACGGTCTCCTCTCCAACCGGGACTCAATGAAATCTAATTTAAGTCGCCCCCCAAGAGGGTCAACAGAACCCAGCGCCCATGCCCCCGTCCTGACCTCTGACCTCTCTCTGTTGTGCAGAACGCCGTCAGCCACCACAACATGAACTACTGGAAGGGAGGGCAGTACATCGGCGTGGGCCCAGGTAGACCTCCCCTCATATCTATACAGTATGCACTAGCTACCAGATATAGTATTATGCTTATTATGGTTATTAATATTAAATAATAAGTTATGGTTATTAATTAATATTAATAACCATGGGCCCCTGTGCTCCAGGGGCCCACGGGCGGTTCGCCCCCCTGGGGGAGGGCAGCGCCGTCAGGGAGGCCCGGGTCCAGACCCCGGAGCCCAACTCCTGGATTCGGGAGGTCCAGCATCGGGGGCACGGGACCCGGAGGAGGACTCCCCTCTCCACCCCCCTGGAACTGTGAGTCAGTCTGACAGGATATAGAACTACACAATATAGAACTACACAATATAGAACGACGGAATATAGAACTACAAAATATAGAACTACACAATATAGAACTACACAATATAGAACTACACAATATAGAACTACACAATATAGAACGACGGAATATAGAACTACACAATATAGAACTACACAATATAGAATGACAGGATATAGAACGACAGAATATAGAACGACGGAATATAGAACTACACAATATAGAACGACGGAATATAGAACTACACAATATAGAACTACACAATATAGAACTACACAATATAGAACTACACAATATAGAACGACAGGATATAGAACGACAGAATATAGAACGACGGAATATAGAACGACGGAATATAGAACTACACAATATAGAATGACAGAATATAGAACGACAGAATATTGAACTACACAATATAGAACTACACAATATAGAACTACAGAATATAGAACTACACAATATAGAACTACACAATATAGAACGACAGGATATAGAACGACAGAATATAGAACGACAGAATATAGAACTACACAATATAGAACTACACAATATAGAACGACAGGATATAGAACTACACAATATAGAACTACACAATATAGAACGACAGGATATAGAACGACAGAATATAGAATGACAGAATATAGAATGATAGAATATAGTGTTACAGAATATAGTGCCACACAGTGTGAGCAAACTCAAGTGTTGCTTCTATCACAATCTGAATGTGTGATGTTCTCTAATGGTGTGTGTGTGTGTGTGTGTGTGTGTGTGTGTGTGTGTGTGTGTGTGTGTGTGTGTGTGTGTGTGTGCAGATTGGAGGAGGTTCTGGTGATGGGCATGAGGCTGACGAAGGGAATTACTCATCAGGTGAGTTGATACTCCTGGTGTGTGAGGAGGTGCTACTGGAGGAGGTGCTACTGGAGGAGGTGCTGCTAGAGGAGGTGCTGCTAGGGGAGGTGTTGCTAGGGGAGGAGGTGCTGCTAGAGGAGGTGCCAGGGGAGCAGGTGCTTCTAGAGGAGGTGCTGCTAGAGAAGGTGCTAGGGGAGGAGGTGCTAGGGGAGGAGGTGCTGCTACAGCCTCGCTGCGGCTTGTCGTCCAGCATCTCTGGTCGCCACGGTGACGCGTGCAGGTGCTCGGTTGCCACGGTGACGCGTGCAGGTGCTCGGTTGCCACGGTGACGCGTGCAGGTGCTCGGTTGCCACGGTGACGCGTGCAGGTGCTCGGTTGCCACGGTGACGCGTGCAGGTGCTCGGTTGCCACGGTGACGCGTGCAGGTGCTCGGTTGCCACGGTGACGTGTGCAGGTGCTTCAGTATTCGTCAGACGTGATGCAGATCTAAAAATAGACCTGCTGGGGCTATTTCTGCTCTCTGTAGCGGTCATGCAATTGTCTCCACGGACATCACTTACATAACATAACGACTATTATTAGCTACTGTGGTAGCTCCAGTCGTGCGTAAAGCTTGGTGATGCCCGGAGGAGACGCCATCAGCCGAAAGATAACACTTTTCGTTTGCGTTCATCTCCATTATTTTCCAAGTATCTCCTGTCTAGGCTGCAGTTGTGTGGGGGGGGGGGCGTGGCTTAGGGTCGGCAGGTGAGACACGGGGAGCGGAGATTGATGCGGCGGATGATAGCGGATCAGCGTGATTAGTCTGGTGCTAGACTGGTATATATTGACACCTGTATTGACAATGCAGCAGTGTTCGTGCCACAATGCCACATGTTCTGTGGCTTTAGTCGGGCTTTCTTGACCGGGAAGGACAGACGGTAGTCGGGAGGATGCGAAATGGACTTTAATTAATTGACAAAAAAGCATTGCCCATTGGCTTAATAAGGAATAAATCATAAGTCATCGAAGTCTTTAGCCAGCATCTTTAGGGTTATGGAGTCGGCCTTGTGTCGTATAAATAATAATAATATTAGTAATAAGAATAACAGTATAACTAATGCTTTTCACTCTTTTGAGAGCAGCATTGGCAGACGTTCTGCCCGGACGCAGACCTCTACAAAGTCTTCTCTATGTCTCTGGACGTCCAAAACTTGCTGCTCGACGGACAGTTGATTCTCGACGACAGGTGAACATCACTTACTATCTTTATACGTACGCTTCTGTACGTCGTCGTCCTCTCATCTCAGTGTGTTAGTGTAGTCTGACGACAGCTCTTTCTCCTCTCCGCCGTCTAGAGGCCTGCGATGCTCCTGGGACGGGCTGGCGGTCCTGGATGGCATGCTGCCCACCCTCCTACTGGCTCTGGAGCGCTACCTCCAGCCCTGAGGAACACACAGTCAGACCCTCAGACTCTGTTGCCACGGGGACAGACACGCAGACACTCAGACTCTGTTGCCATGGGGACAGACACGCAGACTCAGACTCTGTTGCCATGGGGACAGACACGCAGACTCAGACTCTGTTGCCACGGGGACAGACACGCAGACACTCAGACTCTGTTGCCATGGGGACAGACACGCAGACACTCAGACTCTGTTGCCATGGGGACAGACACTCAGACACTCAGACTCTGTTGCCATGGGGACAGACACGCAGACTCAGACTCTGTTGCCACGGGGACAGACATGCAGACACTCAGACTCTGTTGCCACGGGGACAGACACGCAGACACTCAGACTCTGTTGCCACGGGGACAGACACGCAGACACTCAGACTCTGTTGCCATGGGGACAGACACGCAGACACTCAGACCCTGTTGCCATGGGGACAGACACGCAGACACTCAGACTCTGTTGCCATGGGGACAGACACGCAGATACTCAGACTCTGTTGCCACGGGGACAGACACGCAGACACTCAGACTCTGTTGCCATGGGGACAGACATTGGGATGAAGGGACAGATGGCCATGCGCGTCGAGACATTTCACGCTTATATTGATAAACGTGCTATTTTTCTATACTTCAATGTTGCCGGTTGATATTGGGGTCTGCCAGTTCGTCCATTATATTGTTTCTGTTTTGGTCTATTTCAGAAAAATTAATAATATATTAATTGTATTGTATTTGCTAAAATTAGAAGGTTTTTCCTCAATGTTTGCACTCATGGAAATGGTAATTGTTCTGAACCATTAGCAGCCTTCATGTGATGTGGTTTGTGTACAACAACAGAATCATTGAGACCCTTAATGAGTCCTTTCATATTCATGAGGAACCTTTAGTGACTCACCACCACCACCGTGTCCATCACCGTCTGTTGGCGCCACCGCACGTGTTTCCCGCTCCATGGCTCCTCATCACTGCTGCTAATAAAAGACGAGGTGTAGGCCTACTTGAGTCTACTCGAGTCTACTTGAAGGTGGGTGTGTTAGTGGTCGGTATGAAGAGGCGGCAGCGCTGGTGATTCAGACCCTGAAACCCACGGCTCTCTTCAGCCCTCGCCACGGTTACGTAATAAGTGTTTATGCCCATAAAAAGATGAACAACCGACATCAATGCAGAGAGATGGAAGACAGCGTTAGTGTTTATTCATAATGTGTGCATTCTCATACAATACAAAATAAATGCAATGATAAATACACAAGGTAATAAATATACAACGCATCACTGGTCCAGCCGGATGCCTTAAAGAGTATAACTCCTTACATAATAGGATATTGTAGCATACTACTACAATGTGGGTTTAAGAAGTGTCACGATTCATTGAATCTGACACTTCTTGGGTTTGTTCTTGAAGCTGCTGCTTGATCCAAGCACCAGTTTCAGGTCACTGTTGAAACTGGGCCGGCGGGCCAGGGGGCACAGCGCGGCGCACGGTGAGTTCACCACGTCTCCTCCTCCTCCTCCTCCTCGGACGTCCTCCTCGCTGCTGCTGCTGCTGCTCGCTTTCCTCCTCCTGCCCGCTGCTCCTCTCAGGTGGTGGGTGGAGGAGGAGAACAGGGACTGGTAGGTGTGGAGGGAGATGGTGCGGTGCTGGGAGGGGATGACCTCACCGGGGAGCCCGCCCAGGGTCACCAGGGCCCGGAACGCGTCGTCCAGCCCAGCGCCGGTCTTGGTGGACGTCTCCAAGTAGGCGGTGTCCTCGCCGAGGACCTCGCTGATCTCCGGGCGGCTCACCCTGCCCCCGGCGCCCAGGTCGGCTTTGTTGCCGCATATGACGATGGGGACCCTGGGCGTGTCCTTCAGCTTCAGCAGGGTGGTCTTGCTGGAGAGGATCTCGTGGCGCAGAGTGCCCGCCTGGTGCAGGGAGTCAAGGTCATCCAAACTGAACACCAGCAGAAATATGTCACCTGTCAATCAGAAACAACAACCCGGTATTCAGTGATGTAGCTTTCTGAGTGTGAAAAGCCAAACGTATGTGGTTGAACGTGAAATGCATTGAATAAAATCGCATGTAATTACGCGCTCACCTGTCAGAATGGAGAGCCTCCGTTTGGCGGGGAACTCTCTTTCCCGCGCCGCGTCCAGGATGTCCAGCAGGTAGGGCTTCCCCCGGATGTGGTACATCTTGCGGTGGAAGTCTTCGCTGGTGGCCACGTAGCGCTCCTCGAACCCTTCGCCCAGGAAGCGGCGCACCAGGTTGGTCTTGCCGACCTTTGGCGCTCCGAGCACCACGACGCGCCGGCAGTTCCTGGGCTTGATGCGTCCTCCTGGCGCGCTGCTCTCCTGGTGAGGGGGGTCTCCTCCTGACGTCCTCTGGAGGGGGTCGGAGGATGAGGAGGATAATGAAAGCTTCTTCCCTTGGTGTTGAAGTTGCATTGACATTTGTTGGCACTTGTTCAGTTGCAGACTTTGTTTCGGGTTTGGTGACAACAAACTTTCCATTTTGTTGCGTTGCGCGCCGACCCTCTTCCCTCCAGTCGTGCGTAAAGCTTGGTGATGCCCGGAGGAGACGCCATCAGCCGAAAGATAACACTTTTCGTTTGCGTTCATCTCCATTATTTTCCAAGCATCTCCTGTCTAGGCTGCAGGTGTGTTGGTGTGATGGAGGAGAGCCTGAGGTGTCTGCTGGTGGATGCTGGGGTCTCCTGTTCCTCCTGCACCCTCACCAAGCTGCTGCTGCTGCTGCGCGTCACTAGAGCACCCATCTGAGCAGCACCCTCTTATAGTCTGAGGGTGCTGACACAGAACGGATCCTCATTGGTCCGTCTGTGATGACACCTTAGAAATCTATTAATAAACACGAAATTGTTTGTGAGGTGTTATGTGATGACAATGTACAATGAATCCATTGTACATTGAGGCCCATATTTCTTTCATTGTTTTGCATATTTATATTTAGTATTCAGTAAATTAGCTGAAACAATCACAACAGCAACACTTTAACACAAGGTGAGCTGTTCTCTCCTACATCCATCCTATTATAGTTTGATGTATGTTGTCTATATTCCCACAAAGATCATTAGTAAAGAGAAGGAAATTGTGAAAAGGTGTTTATTCTCATTTCCTGTTGGTGTATTTGTTTGATTTTATAGGTCTAAAGCATGCCAAAACATGCCAAACTACAAGTATAGTATAGTATAGTATATAAAGTACAGCATAGTATAATAGTAAAGTGTTTATAAGTATGTTATTTTACTCATAAGTTGTGGAGAACCAAGACTCTTGCCGTGTTGGACACCGCAGCCGTGTGAGTGTGAAGGCAGGCGGACGGTGACCTATGAATCATGACCTCTGAATCATGAGCTGTTCATCACCACTGAGGGCCCATCTGCCCCGCAAGGCCCAGTGATGATGGGCCCCTAGTGGCCCTCCGTCAGACGCAATCACACCACTGGTGCTGCCTGCATGGGTGAGGATCTAAACAGGGCCGATGCCCAATTCAAATGGGTGCTGGAGTTGAGGCGAAGTTGGAAAAGTTGGAAACCGTGCATGAACAAAAATGAAATGAAATTGAAATTATAAAAAGGTAAATGCAGAATAACCGTTTGTACTGGAATTCAACGTAGAGATTCTATTGTCTATGTCTTCAATAGGACCCAGAAGGTTCCTATGTTGCGTAAGACACTGACTTATATAAAACACATCGAGGGCCTTGGAACCATGAGACCAAAGGAGACGGCTCCTCTCTTGTCCCCTTGTCTATTCAACTCTTTCCTGACCTTCCTTAAGGACACTTAAGCCCTGCTGCCCCGGAACCACGTGGTCCCTGGTGGTCAGGTAGGAGACTGTTGCCATGGAGATGGCAGTGTTCTGCTGCTGTGTAGGATAATGCATCACTGATGCCGAAGCCTGCTGATATTATATAATATATATATATAATATATTAATATAGTTTAGTGTCTTTTGAAATGCATCACAATTAAGGAGCACCTCCGAGATGCATCATGACCTATCACAAGGTTTTACCATTAATTACTAGAATGGTTAGTGTTGATGGTTACAGTAATGTAATGTTAGTAATGTATACTCACAATTCCATGTAATTGTTAATAGTAATTGTTAAAAACACGTATATAATGTCATGTACAGGGCCTATAAATGGTCCCATGGTGTTGTCATTGGTAACAATTTTTTGTAATATTGTAGTAATTCAATGGATATTGCAAAATATAAATAATATACGTTTTCATGCCATCTGATCCAACTCACCACCTGGTGGTGAGTTGGATCAGATGGCGCGGGAGGCTGCGGGACAGACCTGGTAAACCCAAACGTGTAGTGAGGGTGAACTGGGAACGTCTGGTGGAAGCCCCTGTCCGTAGGGTCTTTAACTCCCACCTCCGGAAGAACTTCTCGTGCATCCCGGGGGAGGTTGGGGACATGGAACCTGAGTGGGCCGTGTTCAGAGCCTCCATTGTAGAGGCTGCAGCTCGGAGCTGTGGTCAAAAGGCTGTCGGTGCCTGTCGTGGCGGCAACCCAAGAACCCGTTGGTGGACACCAGCGGTGAAGGAAGCCGTCAGGCTGAAGAAGGAGGCCTTTCGGGCCTGGTTGGCCCAGGGGTCTCCTGAAACAGCAGACAGGTACCGGGAGGCCAAAAGGACCGCAGCTTCAGCGGTTGCTGAAGCAAAAACCCGGGTGTGGGAGGAGTTCGGGGAGGCCATGGAGCAGGACTTTTCGGTTGGCCTCAAGGAAAGTTCTGGCAAACTGTCCGGCGACTCAGGAAGGGAAAGCAGGGCTTGGCTCAGGCTGTGTTCAGTCAGGGAGGAGAAACTGCATGACCCAGACTGAGGATATTGTCGGGCGGTGGAAAGAACACTTTGAGGAGCTCCTGAATCCGACCAGTACGTCCTCTGTGGAAGAGGCAGAGTCTGAAGACTCAGGGGAAGTCTCACCCATATCCTTGGTAGAGGTCACTGAAGTAGTCAAAAAGCTCTTCAGTGGCAAGGCGCCAGGTGTGGATGAGATTCGCCCTGAGATGCTGAAGGCTCTGGACATTGTCGGGCTGTCGTGGCTGACACGCCTAGTCAATGTAGCGTGGAGGTCGGGGACAGTACCTGTGAATGGCAGACCGGGGTGGTGGGTCCCCATTTTCAAAAAAGGCGGGAGCAGCTTCAAATGCAGCAAGGGGGGGAAGACAATGTGCAGATGCTGGACACATATGGAAAAATGGCACACGTGACGTTGTATGAATAATCTTCATTCATACAACAAGCGTCCCATCTTAAAGCTGGTCCTTTCCCAGGGTACTAGGGCTAGACAACACAGAGCACGGATGCGTGTGTTGTGTCGCTAGCCTCTTCCAGCCCATAAATATCTCAGCGTGAATGTTTGAATAAAAACTTTCATTTCACTGCTCTTTGGGATCGTGTAGTGTTCATCATTCGAGACATCCAATGTGTACGACACTATTTATGTTTTGCTAAATATCTTTTGTTTTGAGATACAAAAAAAAAGGACCAGTTAAAATGGCGGTGCATTAAGCAACAGTGTACACACAGATCAAACACAGGAGGTTCAAGATGGACAAAAACATGAAAAACTATTCAATAAAGACCACACCCATCGCTCACACCTATGTGCATCTTTCAGGTACCAGAGATGTGGTTGAACTTCGGATAGATAAGATATTTATTGACCACTCGTGACCCACCCAGCTATAAATGTTTTATTATTATTAGCCGATTCCCCTCATTAGTGGATACACCAACCCCCCCCTCAATATCCATCCACCTACCCACCCATGGGTCTACGGTGCGTGTCCCTCCCTCCCGCCTTTCATACCTGTTCTGGTAGCTGAAGTAGGCAGCGTCCCGGGGTATGGTGCACAGCTGCTTCCCATAGCAACACAGAGTCTGGGGCGAGAACTCCAGCTGGGGGGACACACACAGGGAGAGAGACCAGCGTGAGGACAGTAAAACAACAACCACAGCACCACACTAGACCGTCCTCCGGCAGGTTTCGGGGGACGAGGGTTAACCGTGCGAGGCCAGGCCTGGCTCATTTAAAACGGTGCACGAAAGGCTGATTTCCACTGAAAGCTGCCAATTCCTCGCCAAACAAGACTAACACAAAGCATTACAACCTTCCATTAAATAAAATGTTATCTGGTGAAATGCATGGGTGTCACAGTAATAAACCAAAAGAATACAAAACAGAAGTAGCAGTATCACAAACACAAGTAGCGTCTCTGAATTTCCATTTTGTATTTTCTATTATTTCATACGGGGTTCTTTCTCCACCCTCCATATTACCCTTCATCCTGTTCCGCCCCCCCTATCTTTCCATCCATCCATCTTCTCCCATCTCCTCCCATCGCCTC
>PIJE02001262.1:80000-87500 GCA_002895965.2 Coryphaenoides rupestris | reverse complement strand
GTCTGTCTGTCTGGAACCTGTCTGTCTGTCTGGAACTTGTCTGTCTGGAACCTGTCTGTCTGTCTGTCTGGAGGACACCGAGCCGCCAGCAGTGCCGCTGAGTCACGGGTCCCTGTATGGGACAGGGGCTGGGTCCCTCTATGGGACAGGGGCTGGGTCCCTGTGTGGGACAGGGGCCAGGTCCTCCCAGGGATAGGAGCTTGCTGGGACAGGGGCTGGGTCCCTGTATGGGACAGGGGCTGGGTCCCTGTATGGGACAGGGGCTGGGTCCCTGTATGGGACAGGGGCTGGGTCCCTCTATGGGACAGGGGCCGGGTCCCTGTATGGGACAGGGGCTGGGTCCTCCCGGGGGCAGGGGCTGGGTACTTCCTGGGGCAGGGGCTGGGTACTTCCTGGGACAGTGGCTGTGTCCCCCGGGACAGGGGCTGGGTCCTTCCCAGGACAGGGGTTTGGGTCCCCCCCAGGACAGGGGTTGGGTCCCCCACAGGACAGGGGTTGGGTCTCCCAGGACAGGGGTTGGGTCTCCCAGGACAGGGGTATTTGTCCCCCCCAGGACAGGGGTTGGGTCCCCCCCAGGACAGGGGTTGGGTCTCCCAGGACAGGGGTTGGGTCTCCCAGGACAGGGCGGTCATGTTAATCAGGTGTATCATTGAAGCCGTACTTCACAACACTCAGTTGATTAAAACATTCCTATACGGTAACCTGAAGACACCCAGAATGGTTGAACTATTGTTGCTTTCGTCTCCAGACTACGGAGACCACAATAGGCTGA
Organism: Coryphaenoides rupestris; assembly: GCA_002895965.2. NCBI lineage: Eukaryota > Metazoa > Chordata > Actinopteri > Gadiformes > Macrouridae > Coryphaenoides > Coryphaenoides rupestris. The sequence goes on along the minus strand of PIJE02001262.1, from coordinate 86,728 downwards.
TAAACGGCTAATAAAACTTACAAGACGTCACAACAACATTGTTGTCTTTATGGTTCGGACATTTTTCTTTGTTCATGTAGATGCTGTATAAACAGGCCGAGGCAGACTCAGGGCTCCATGCTGTGTCCACTGTTGCTTACAGAATGTGAGGTTGTTTTGAGGCAAAGTGCAAAAGCGACGGAGGTCACTAAAGCAGCACAAACGGCCTTAGCCTTATCCTCACTCTTAATAATTGATAGCCTTAAGTGTGGACACAACAATAATGGACGCCGCTTTGGCCGCAGTCTCGCTGGGGCGCAACGTAATCTTATGTTTTCTTTTAGACAAAGAACATTCCTTTCTTTATGTCCCCGGCTCCCGGTTGATAATTAGATATTAGATATTAGATATTAGATATTAGATATTAGATATTAGATGCGTGTCCACCAGTGATCTTTGATATTTGCTAAAGCTCCAGTATAGAGTACAAGTAAGGTTCTCACTTTCGAAGTAGCCTGGTCGGCTTAGCAGCCTGTTTTATCAGCAACTTCTGCTTTAGCCTACAGTAACCGTAGATTATATTACCGTACACGACGGCAGCTGATATCATAAGCGATAACACCGGCAGACCGGGGCTGGCTCTGTAACGCAGCGGCCGCGTAGTGTGCAGCATATGTTCAACAATTCCACAGAAATGTCGGCCTAACCCTGTTTGTGACAACACTTCTACTTCCCGAGAGACAATCATGCGAAGATAAGACTTTGATTTTGCTATCGTATATATATATCTATAGACCTCGTTGATATGTGGACAACTTTGAAGGCCCCTCCCTACAGACCCCAGGTCCTGCGTTGTCCATTCCAAGGTCTACGGCTCTCAACCTAATAAGATAAGAACGTGTTTCCTGTCAGGGATTCTACGTTCCGGAATGGTCCGTCAGAATGAGTTCTTTGTTTTATGAAACAGATACAAAACGAAACGAAAAGGAAAGCTTTTATTGGCTTTTAATCCATGGGGGGGGGGGGGGGTTACATTTGTTTTCACAAATCTGCATAATTCAAGTACGTAGTTCTCTAAGCAGGTGCTCTATATGTAAAACGCAGACATACATTAATTTATATATTTTATTATTATTATTATAAGGACAGTTATTTTTACACTAATACATTTCAGTTGAAGAAATCTATCAGGCTGCAGGTCTGTTAAAGCAGGCTCTCTCTCTCTGTCTCTGTCTCTCTCTGTCTCTGTCTCTCTCTCTCTCTCTCTCTCTCTCTCTCTCTCTCTCTCTCTCTCTCTCTCTCTCTCGACCTTTGTTCATTCCTGCTGCTGCTCTTATGTCTTCCTGCTGCTGTGATGATGTAATCAGGTCAGGAGTGGGCGTGTCCCTTTTGTGATAACACTTAAAGGCAAAACAACACGGCTTCACCCTCACAAACTCGTCTGCAGCTGCAAGCAGGAGAGTGATCACACAGGAACTTGATGCTGTGAAACACACACTAAACCTGTGGTTTTAATCATGAAAATAGAGTCCAGGGGTTGTCACATATTTTCTAAGAATTGTCAATGTATATGTGATCCTGCTTATCTAATAAGGACTCTTGAATGGGCAGAATGCAGTATTAATATACTATATACTAGCAATAATAGTACTAGTGAGTGAAAAGTGAGACTGTAGTAGTAGTTGTAGTACTATTTGCTCTGTGAGCGGTGAGAATGTGGTAGGTCTGCTATTTGTTTGCCCCCAGAGCGTGATAAGCAAAAGTCTAACGTGTGCGTTCCCTTCCTGCTTCCTACAGGACCAAACTCGTGAACTTCACAAAGACGGCTCCAGAGGAGGGCGACGTTATTACATTCCTCTGGTGGACTTGAAGCCGGCCGCCCCAAGGGCACTCGCCTTCCCCCGTTTCAGCTCCTAAACACCGCGGCCTTCTGCGTCTCTCAGAGGACTTCTCCTGTGGGTGAGGGTGAGACTCTCACCGCCGCCGCTGCCAGCCGCCATGCAGACCTCCTCGCTCCGCAGGCAGGTGAAGAACATGGTGAACAACTACTCGGAGGCCGAGATCAAGGTGCGCGAGGCCACGTCCAACGACCCCTGGGGCCCGCCGAGCTCGCTCATGTCTGAGATCGCCAACCTGACCTTCAACGTGGTGGCCTTCACCGAGGTCATGGGCATGATCTGGAAGCGTCTCAACGACCACGGCAAGAACTGGCGCCACGTGTACAAGGCGCTAACGCTGCTGGACTACCTGATCAAGACGGGCTCGGAGCGCGTGGCCCAGCAGTGCCGCGAGAACATTTTCACCGTGCAGACGCTCCGCGACTTCCAGTTCACGGACCGCGACGGGCGCGACCAGGGCGTCAACGTGCGGGAGAAGGCCAAGCAGCTGGTGAGCCTCATCCGGGACGAGGAGAAGCTGAAGCAGGAGAGGACGCAGGCCCTCAAGACCAAGGAGAGGATGGCGAAGGGGGCGGCCGCCATGGGCTCGGGGTCCATGCCGCCCCCGTACCCGGGTCGGCGCACCAGTCACCCGGGCACGGGAGGCGGCCACGCGGAGGAGTTCAGCAGGTCCAGAGGTTCCCCGTCGTCCTTCCACTGTGAGTCGGAGCGTCTCGGTGCATCAGCTGTATGTCTGTTGTCTTCATAGCGATCCTAACATCCATGCACTGGCTTCCCCGACTAAAGGGCAAAACACCTCAGTCAGCTTGAGGACTCCACAAGCTAACATACTCTCGCTCCTTCTAAATAGTTTAATGTAAAGTTTCTTATTACAGGGCCTTGAGTACTCAGCGTCATTGTGCTGCATATTATTTCATTTCAAGGTTAATATTCGCCTGAATGCATTTGACCACCTTTAACCCACAATAGGTGAAGCAATGACGGAAGGCTTGATATTATTATTTACTTCCTTCCTTCCTAGCATTGACAGTCATGACAGAACAACCGTTCAGAGGGACAGGCTACAGTCACATCAGCATCTGAACATCACAGCTTTGAGTCGGGTCCTTTCTGTCAGCATTGTGATTCTGCATTCTGCAACATTATTTGTAGTTTTCCTTTCCTTATAAAAGAGTTGGTTCAGTTCCACTCTCGTATAAGCTCTCGTAATCACCAGGCATCAGCACTCTCTCTCTCTCTCTCTCTCTCTCTCTCGCCATGGTTCATCGCCATGTCAGCTAAACGGGAGAAACAATGGTGTAGAGGAAGAGGCCCAGAGCGGGTGTAACCAAGCCTAGCTCGCTCCACATGGAGCAGAACGGAAGATACTCATTATTAGCCTAACGTTACAGTGTGCTGCTAATATGGGACCTAAACATCAGGCCTGATTTGTGGAGGTGGAGGAAGAGAGAGACCCGATGCAAAGAATAAAAGTATCACGTTACAAACACACTGTGATGATGGGTGTGTTTGGTGTGGCCGGTGGTAATCTCTGCACACGGGATGCTTCTTTCAGGACTCCGACCGTGTTTACTAGTAAACAGAACATTAGCAGATGTTTGGAGGAGAGCTCTAGAGAAGCGTCACGATGGTTGAAAGGCGAGGCGAGGGGAGGGTAGGCTGCAATGCCGCTTTTCAAATAGTTGTGGAATTGTAGGACGTCCGACTGTGAGCTGCATTCCTGCTGCTGACATCTCTCTGTGTTTTAACCCATTGCCTCTTCCCAGCCCACACGTCCGTACTGCGTTTTCCAGTAGATTGTTTGCCACATGTTACCGTGTACTTCACTTAAACTAAACGTAGTGTATACTAAACCTAGCTTACGCTTCACGTTAGGTTACGGTGCAATATAACACAACAGCTCCCATTAATCCCCTTCCTGTGTTGATCCTGGAGCACTTCTGCTCCCGATATCCCGATATGATAGGAAAAAAAAAGTGCTGACTGAAACATAATTAATCTAATAGAAGTTAAACGGGCAACACATTCGTTTATATGCTGCAGGCACATTTTGGCTGCTCGTGAGTGAAAGCTTCGCTAACTTGACTGGCTGGCTTCCAAACTGGTCCACAAAACACAAGTGGCTTTACTTCAATTAGGGCTGAAGACAGCGTAGGAAAAGGAATCATATTCCCATTATTTTGAATTGCAGCAGTATCATGGTGCTGCTGTTAGGAGCGAGCTAACAGGTTCTGTGTTCTGTGTACCTGCATGGGGGCTGCTGTTGACACAACACCTCCTCTGCACCTCCCCTCCTCCTCCTCCTCCACCACCTCCTCCTCCACCACCAAGTGGTGGAGGAGGAGGAGGTGGAGGAGGAGGAGGAGGAGAACGACCTGTAATGACAGCATCAGAGTTCAGCCCATCTGTCAGGCGGTTGACATCAGATGGAAGGATGCTGGATGTTGAGGTTGGGGTGAGCGGTAGGGTGGTGGTGGTGGTGTAGAGCTAGGATGGATGACTGATGAGTTGTTTTTTGGGTGGGTGGTCGGGTGGAGTAGAGGTTGCATGGCTGTTGGGTGGTGTTGACGGACAGACTGTCGGATGGGGTGCTAACAGAACAGAGAAGGTGGAGGTCAACATCCAGCTAGAGGAGGCTTAGTTGGTAGGAAGCAGCAGTGATGGGTCAGCCTGCAGCCTCCACCCTCACCCTCCAGCCTCCACCTCCAGCCTCCACCCCCAGTCTCCAGCCTTCCACCCTCCACCCTCCACCCTCCACCCTCCACTCTCCACTCTCCACTCTCCAGCCTCCACCCTCCACTCTCCACCCTCCGCTCTCCACCCTCCATCCTCCGCTCTCCAGCCTCCACCCTCCGCCCTCCAGCCCCCACCGACCGACCGACTGTTCGGACCCCTCCACAAGAGTTGGGGTCGTAACACGGGGCCCCGCTGACCACCCTCCCTCCCTCCCCCCCCCTCGCACCCCCCTCCCCCCCCCTCCCACCCTCCCTCCCCCCCCCCCCCCTCCCCCTCCCACCCTCCCTCCCTCCCTCCCCCTCCACCCACCCCGGGGGGGGGGGGAACAGACACAGCATTGTTCCCCGCGGAGGCAGGGAGTCAGGGAGGCCGCGGCGAGTGATGCCAGCGGAGGAGGAGGAGGAGGAGGAGGAGGAGGAGGAGGAGGAGGTGGAGGCGATCTGGAACAACCAGGCGACAGAGCCGTGAATTAACATGAACGCCCCGGCCTCGCCCGACCTCGCCCTCGGCCACCAGCCTCCACCGGCCTCGGCCCTGTGCTCTCCAAAACAAAACTATCGGCCAGACTCATTCATCCTGTTGTTGTTTCACGTGGAGGTGTTAACACACGAGCACGTGGGTCCTGGTGTTTGACAACCGCCCTTCCTCTGTCCTCCCCCTCCTCTTCCTCCCTCCCTCCAGCCTCGTCTTCGTCGCCCCGCCTCGCCACCGACATGGAGCAGGCCCGCCCCCAGACCACCGGGGAGGAGGAGCTACAGCTGCAGCTGGCACTGGCCATGAGCCGCGAGGAGAGCGAGAAGGTACACGCACACGCACACGCACACGCATGCACACACACAGAAACACACACACACACACACGTCGACACTCACACACAGATTAAACTCACACACTCCCCCACATTTACATTCACATGTAAATGTGTATGTGTATGCAGTTATTCCAGTTATTATAACACGACCATACCGACCATACCGCATGCCCCTCGCCCCCGACAACACACACACACACACACACACACGCACGCACACGCATACGCACACACACACACACACTCCCAACTATGCACCACCCTTTGATCCTTCAGTACACACTGCGACGTCAGAACGCTGTCAACACACACACACACACAGCCTCCGGCCGCTAGAGCCTCACACAGCTACAGCCTCTCCAGAGCCTCAGCAGAACGTTCCGTGGTAATCCTGCCCTCTACCCTACTCAGCCTACGTTTCCCAGAAGCCTTCGGGAGGAAACCCCCCCCCACACACAAAACAAAAAAAGCAAACCAAAGTGAGATCATCTTTCTGTGCAAGGCGGGTGGTCGATGCTCTCAGAGTGCTGAGCCATCGCCGTGGCTGAGGAGTGACGTGAGGGAGAGGAGAGCAGACAGGATGTGGAGCATTGATCCACGCCTCCCTCCCTCCCTCCCACCCTCGCTCCCCGTCTCCCAGGACCCGGACACCACCACCTCCGCCGCCACCAACCTCCACCGCCACCTCCACCACCCCTCCCTCCCTCCTAGCGGCCCTGCCCTTCAGGGGAAGGGGAAGGGCAGGGCAGCTCCAACGTCCTCCTCCTCCCCCTCCTCTTCCTCGCTGTGTATCTCTGCATATTATGAATCATTATGGAATCGATGGAGCCCTCAAGTTGGCTCCGTAATCAACGCATCGAGGCAGCGCCTCCTTCTGAAACTGATACACTGATGATAATATTTATACACGCCAGTGAGAGCCTTTTAAGCCCTCGTCGTGTTCCACCCCGAAAATACTGTAGTTGATGCATTAGAGGCATTAGAAATCCCTCCGTTAAAATAAACCCCTCCCTCCCCCTCCCTCCTCCTCCCTCCTCCCCCTCCCTCTGCTCCTCCTCCTCCTCCTCCTCCTCCTCCTCCTCCCTCCTCCTCCCTCCTCCTCGTGCACCCGGACTGTGCCTGGGCCAGCCCCCCCCCCCGGTGGATATCGATGAGCAGACGCAGCTGCAGATCGCTATGAGCCTCAGCAAGGAAGAGGCCAGGAAGGTACTGATGCTCCAGCCAACGGAACCCCGCCCCCCTCCTCCTCATCCGCCCCTTCCCCCTCCTCCTAATCCGCCCCTCCCCCCTCCTCCTCATCATCG
>PIJE02001262.1:42500-75000 GCA_002895965.2 Coryphaenoides rupestris | reverse complement strand
TGTTTATTATTCTATTGCTATGGTCATGTTGTTTGTGTGTGTGTGCAGAGCAACCTCTGGCACAAGAATTTCCTTCAGGATAAATAAAGTTCTATCTTATCTTATCTTATCTTATCTTATCACACAGACCCTCAAACAAACACACGCAGTGGAAAAGAACTGAGAGAATCTGTTGTTGCTCAAATGAACACAATGAAAGAGTAGATTTGATGCAGACTGTAATCACCGTCCTCGCCTCGCGTTCTCCAGATGACACCCACAGGGTGGCGGAGGCCCCCTGGAGGCCCCCTGCCCTGGGCTCCGGCAAACCGGAGCCAGTCCCCTGTGGACCCCTGGGACCGGAGCCAGTCCCCCGCGCCCCCCTGGGACCGGAGCCAGTCCCCGCGGGACCACTGGGACAGCCCCAGGAACGCCGCCAACACCGCCGGCCGAGCGTGGACCTCCCCCCTCTCACACAGGTCTGCATCGTTATGTCCGCTCTTAAATTGTCCCCCTGCCGGGATTAATAAAGTGATCTTAATCAGAATCTTGTACCTCCCAATTAAAGAGGAGTCGGCCGTGCCCTCGATGATACAAACTGCATTCATGACAGTTTTGGTGTTTTGGGGTGATTTGCGGCATCCTCTGGTGTCCATTCTGTCCTCCCTGTCCTCAGCAGAAAGGACTGAAATCTCCTGCCGTGACCAAAGGCAGCGTCTCCGCGTCCCTGGAGGCCCCTCAGGTACAGAACGCTTGGCTCTTTCCACGGTTCCACACGTCATGAGAGAGGTGAAGAAACGTAAGAGAAGGTTCCCTCAACTCTGTTCCCTCCGTCTCCCTTCCTCAGAAGACGGCGACCTGTTCGACGAGGCCATGGACGGAGGTCAGTTCAACCTCAACGGCCGAGGGGAGGGCAGTCCGAGCTGTTCGACCTGTCCCGCCCTGGACGAGAGCCTGGCCGCTCCCAGTCCCAGGAACTGCCGAACCCCGGAGGCGTTCCTGGATCCCTCCGCCGCCTCCTTGGTCAACCTGGACGCCCCTGATCCCCGCCAACCCCGCGGCCAAAACCATGAACCCCTTCCTATCCGGTAGGTTGTTGTTTTCCGTGAAAAACCCGACATGGGTCTCGTCTGGAGAATGGCGTGTTCGTAATCCTGTTCCCCATGACAGCGTTGTCACTTGCCCCTCTCTAGGCGTCACGCGCCCCGTCGCCCAACAACCCGTTTCAGGCGGAACAGCCGAAGCTGACGCTGAACCAGATGGGTTCGAGCTTCCAACTCCCCGGTGCCCTTCGCCAGCTCCTGCCTACAGCGCCTCGTTGCCCCTGCTGCCAGCCAGCAGCAGAGCAGCCTGCCCACGTCCCTCACCCACCCAGCCAGGCGGGGGGGCCCGGACCTTACGGGGGGCCTCCCCCAGCCCCTGCTGCCCCTGTCCTCCGCCAGCACCCTGGTGTCCCAGTCGGAGCAGCACAGTCAGAACCCGTTCCTATGAGGGCCCCGCCCACCGGGACACAGGTCGTAGGAGAAGGATCATATTATTAACTCAACCGACTACCCATTGGCTGAGCTGGTGTCCACGCAGGTCTCAACGGAAGTAGTACCCCCTTGTTTGAACTTAAGTTTCCCTGTCTCCCATATCTTCACGATAATACCATAACTCTTTGTCTCTTATAACCATTTGGTGAAGTGGGTTTCCTCTCTTGATAAACAGAGCGGAGGTAACTCTCTTTACTGACAGGAAAAATCTGTGTTTTTAACAAAACTTCCTTTCAGAACCTAAACTAATACTAATTTACTTGATCTATATTATGCAGAACCTACACTGAATCACGACAACTTCATGAAATGTTGGTGGACCTCACTGATTGTCGTACGACGCTGTGCTTCTGCCAGCGCCGGTCGGCTGCCACGTATGCTGTTTTCATTTCATTGTCCATCATTGTAATTGAAAAGCGATCGAGAGCTGATTTAACCGATTCGTGGCCTCGGGTCGAGGAAAGAGATTTCAGGACCGTGAATGTTCCAGCAGCTGCCGTCGCGCAGCCGCGAAACAAGTCGGTCATTTGTGTTTCTCAACTCCCGACGTTCACTTTAACAGAGCTGGTGTTGGTCAATAGGATGCTTCCGGTAAATTATAATATATTCGAGTAAGTTGCAATGGATTCTCACAACGGAATGGAAGTTTTGAAGAGGACCGTTTTAACGTCATGACTTGCTGTTCATTGCTTGACAACAATTGAAATCAAATATAAGGGTATGATTACAACACCTTGTAATTAGTCGTTGTTTTATTTTGTTGCTTCATATTTGAATCAGGCATGTTTGGGTTGTTCCATGCACCGTACGCCCCCTGATGGCCACTTTGTCATCACTCACGTTGGAATTATTCGGTATTTCAAGTGGTTTTCTATTCAATTTTATATGAGTACAATTTCAGTTTTTTTCCTTTATAGTTGAATCAATTCATTAATTGTTTTTGGTACGCATCGAATCAACCAATCCGACAACATTGACATGATTATATATAGAAAATAAATGGTATGTATTCTAGGAGCAATGATAGCTGCAGTATATTCAACCACATCACATAAATCAGTCCTCTCCCCACACTGCTCCTCCCTTGATGATGAATTATTAATTAACCCCTAATTGGAGACAGATGCTAGCGTGGTATATCGCTTAAAATACATTCATAGCATTGATAGCTCCTGGTAATTCAGAAAAAAAAGACATGATGTTAAGTATTATACACATTGTACAACAGTTATAATTCAAAGACTACTTAATTGATCTTTGTAAATGGAAGTAATCAATTAAATACTTTGTTTCTGATAAACAATACTGGCATGTATGAGTGCTTAGAATACAACAGCATATTATCATATTGTTCGCATTTCCTTTTTCACAATGGATCATTTCTGCCCAGCGATCCATATAAACAAAAGCAATATTTGAGGAATATTCCCAACTTTAGTCCTTTCTTGTGTGAAAATGAGTGAAAATAATCTTTCTGAGAGGGAGGGGGGGTGTTGGTTTATTGCTCTGGACAGCTGAGCGTCTGTGACATCATTTCCTGTCTCCATGACAGCTGTTTGTCTATGATGATGATGATGTCGGTGATGATGATGATGGATTCCAGATCTTGCCCGATGAGGTCATCATCTCGACATGGTGTTGGTGTCCAGCCAGCTGAGAACCTCTCTGAGTCCCTGGCCGGAGCGGGCACTTGTTTCCAGCGTGGTGATTGGCTGGGTGGCAGATGCGATGATGTCATCCATTCTGAACAGTGACCTCATCTCCGGCAGGGTCATGGTACAAGGCAGGTCCCTGGCAGACAACGGGGGGGGGTGGACATGAAAAGCCTCATTGTCTCAACTCAATAGCCATCAGAATGCAATACAAAAGGGCATATATTTGATATCTGAATACTGACACCAGTTCTGTTAAACTTCTTCTCTTAAAGTGTAGTGGGTGACGGCCTATGTGTTGTGGATGTGTACACCTGTGGGTCAGGTCAGGTGTGATAGGTGGGGAGGCGGGGCTTCACCTTTTGTTGAAGATCACCAGGACAGAAGCGGCGCGTAGAGACGGTGCAGACAGAACAGACAGCAGCTGGATGCAAGAGGAGGAGATCTGGAAGATGTTGGCCGAGTCCACCATGAACTACAAGATCACATACAGAGCAGCAACACGCCACCAATTCATGTCAGCGAATCCCACTTTTTGAAATGTGTGAATAATGATATGTGAGTCATGCTCCAGGAAAGGAATAAAGCATATTAACTATGACACAGGAGCAGTGGGTGAAGTAACTGGGCCAGATGGGACCCATGCAGCCTCCCAGCTCCCTCAGGGTCACCCGCCTCCTCCTCAGGGTCAGATCCGTGAGGTTGGTGCCCACCTGTGGCGACACGCGGAATTATAACACTTTACACCATCCATAGGAGAGATAATATAATATAATATAAGTTAAGATAAGATAGAACTTTATTGATCCCGAAGGAAATTATTGTGCCAGGTTGCATAGCAATACAATAAAANGGAGGCCCCCTGGAGGCCCCCTGCCCTGGGCTCCGGCAACCGGAGCCAGTCCCCTGTGGACCCCTGGGACCGGAGCCAGTCCCCCGCGCCCCCCTGGGACCGGAGCCAGTCCCCCGCGGACCACTGGGACAGCCCCAGGAACGCCGCCAACACCGCCGGCCGAGCGTGGACCTCCCCCTCTCACACAGGTCTGCATCGTTATGTCCGCTCTTAAATTGTCCCCCTGCCGGGATTAATAAAGTGATCTTAATCAGAATCTTGTACCTCCAATTAAAGAGGAGTCGGCCGTGCCTCGATGATACAAACTGCATTCATGACAGTTTTGGTGTTTTGGGTGATTTGCGGCATCCTCTGGTGTCCATTCCTGTCCTCCTGTCCTCAGCAGAAAGGACTGAATCTCCTGCCGTGACCAAGGCAGCGTCTCCGCGTCCCTGGAGCCCCTCAGGTACAGAATGCTTGGCTCTTCCACGGTTCCACACGTCATGAGAGAGGTGAAGAAACGTAAGAGAAGGTTCCCTCAACTCTGTTCCCTCCGTCTCCCTTCCTCAGAAGACGGCGACCTGTTCGACGAGGCCATGGACGGAGGTCAGTTCAACCTCAACGGCCGAGGGGAGGGCAGTCCCGAGCTGTTCGACCTGTCCCGCCTGGACGAGAGCCTGGCCGCTCCCAGTCCCAGGAACTGCCGAACCCCGGAGGCGTTCCTGGATCCCTCCGCCGCCTCCTTGGTCAACCTGGACGCCCTGATCCCCGCCAACCCCGCGGCCAAAACCATGAACCCCTTCCTATCCGGTAGGTTGTTGTTTTCCGTGAAAAACCCGACATGGGTCTCGTCTGGAGAATGGCGTGTTCGTAATCCTGTTCCCATGACAGCGTTGTCACTTGCCCCTCTCTAGGCGTCACCGCCCCGTCGCCCAACAACCCGTTTCAGGCGGAACAGCCGAAGCTGACGCTGAACCAGATGGGTTCGAGTTCCAACTCCCCGGTGCCCTTCGCCAGCTCCCTGCCCTACAGCGCCTCGTTGCCCCTGCCTGCCAGCCAGCAGCAGAGCAGCCTGCCCACGTCCCTCACCCACCCCAGCCAGGCAGGGGGCCCGGACCTTACGGGGGGCCTCCCCCAGCCCCTGCTGCCCCTGTCCTCCGCCAGCACCCTGGTGTCCCAGTCGGAGCAGCACAGTCAGAACCCGTTCCTATGAGGGCCCCCGCCCACCGGGACCACAGGTCGTAGGAGAAGGATCATATTATTAACTCAACCGACTACCCATTGGCTGAGCTGGTGTCCACGCAGGTCTCAAACGGAAGTAGTACCCCCTTGTTGAACTTAAGTTTCCCTGTCTCCCATATCTTCACGATAATACCATAACTCTTTGTCTCTTATAACCATTTGGTGAAAGTGGTTTCCTCTCTTGATAAACAGAGCGGAGGTAACTCTCTTTACTGACAGGAAAAATCTGTGTTTTAACAAAACTTCTTTCAGAACCTAAACTAATACTAATTTACTTGATCTATATTATGCAGAAACCTACACTGAATCACGACAACTTCATGAAATGTTGGTGGACCTCACTGATTGTCGTACGACCGCTGTGCTTCTGCCCAGCGCCGGTCGGCTGCCACGTATGCCTGTTTTTCATTTCATTGTCCATCATTGTAATTGAAAGCGATCGAGAGCTGATTTAACCGATTCGTGAGCCTCGGGTCGAGGAAGAGATTTCAAGGACCGTGAATGTTCCAGCAGCTGCCGTCGCGAGCCAGCGAAACACAGTCGGTCATTTGTGTTTCCTCAACTCCCGACGTTCACTTTAACAGAGCTGGTGTTGGTCAATAGATGCTTCCGGTAAATTATAATATATTCGAGTAAGTTGCAATGGATTCTCACAACGGAATGGAAGTTTTGAAGAGGACCGTTTTAACGTCATGACTTGCTGTTCATTGCTTGACAACAATTGAAATCAAATATAAGGGTATGATTACAACACCTTGTAATTAGTCGTTGTTTTATTTTGTTGCTTCATATTTGAATCAGGCATGTTTGGGTTGTTCCATGCACCGTACGCCCCCTGATGGCCACTTTGTCATCACTCACGTTGGAATTATTCGGTATTTCAAGTGGTTTTCTATTCAATTTTATATGAGTACAATTTCAGTTTTTTTTTCCTTATAGTTTAATCAATTCATTAATTGTTTTTGGTACGCAGTATGTGGTAACATTCGAATCAACCAATCCGACAACATTGACATGATTATATATAGAAAATAAATGGTATGTATTCTAGGAGCAATGATAGCTGCAGTATATTCAACCACATCACATAAATCAGTCCTCTCCCCACACTGCTCCTCCCTTGATGATGAATTATTAATTAACCCCTAATTGGAGACAGATGCTAGCGTGGTATATAGCTTAAAATACATTCATAGCATTGATAGCTCCTGGTAATTCAGAAAAAAAAGACATGATGTTAAGTATTGTACACATTGTACAACAGTTATAATTCAAAGACTACTTAATTGATCTTTGTAAATGGAAGTAATCAATTAAATACTTTTGTTTCTGATAAACAATACTGGCATGTATGAGTGCTTAGAATACAACAGCATATTATCATATTGTTCGCATTTCCTTTTTCACAATGGATCATTTCTGCCCAGCCATCCATATAAACAAAAGCAATATTTTAGGAATATTCCCAACTTTAGTCCTTTCTTGTGTGAAAATTAGTGAAAATAATCTTTCTGAGAGGGAGGGGGGGTGTTGGTTTATTGCTCTGGACAGCTGAGCGTCTGTGACATCATTTCCTGTCTCCATGACAGCTGTTTGTCTATGATGATGATGATGTTGGTGATGATGATGATGGATTCCAGATCTTGCCCGATGAGGTCATCATCTCGACATGGTGTTGGTGTCCAGCCAGCTGAGAACCTCTCTGAGTCCCTGGCCGGAGCGGGCACTTGTTTCCAGCGTGGTGATTGGCTGGGTGGCAGATGCGATGATGTCATCCATTCTGAACAGTGACCTCATCTCCGGCAGGGTCATGGTACAAGGCAGGTCCCTGGCAGACACCGGGGGGGGGGGGTGGACATGAAAAGCCTCATTGTCTCAACTCAATAGCCATCAGAATGCAATACAAAAGGGCATATATTTGATATCTGAATACTGACACCAGTTCTGTTAAACTCCTTCTCTTAAAGTGTAGTGGGTGACGGCCTATGTGTTGTGGATGTGTACACCTGTGGGTCAGGTCAGGTGTGATAGGTGGGGGGGGTGGGGCTTCACCTTTTGTTGAAGATCACCAGGACAGAAGCGGCGCGTAGAGACGGTGCAGACAGAACAGACAGCAGCTGGATGCAAGAGGAGGAGATCTGGAAGATGTTGGCCGAGTCCACCATGAACTACAAGATCACATACAGAGCAGCAACACGCCACCAATTCATGTCAGCGAATCCCACTTTTTGAAATGTGTGAATAATGATATGTGAGTCATGCTCCAGGAAAGGAATAAAGCATATTAACTATGACACAGGAGCAGTGGGTGAAGTAACTGGGCCAGATGGGACCCATGCAGCCTCCCAGCTCCCTCAGGGTCACCCGCCTCCTCCTCAGGGTCAGATCCGTGAGGTTGGTGCCCACCTGTGGCGACACGCAGAATTATACACTTTACACCATCCATAGGAGAGATAATATAATATAATATAAGTTAAGATAAGATAGAACTTTATTGATCCCGAAGGAAATTATTGTGCCAGGTTGCATAGCAATACAATAAAACAATAGAGAAATAAACAGTAGAATAATACAAATAAAATAACAGATTTACAAATTTACAGTAAGTAAGTCCTAGGAGAAGTATCAAAATATAGGTGAAGTATACAAATATAAAAATATAGGTAAGATAAGATATTCAGCCAGCAAAAACTATTTGGCAATAATTGAAGTGTAATTGAAGTGTAATAAAAGGGTAATAATAATAATAATGGTAATAAGTAGGAAGTATTGCACATGATATAAAGAATATTAAGAATATTGCACAAAATGATGAAAGGTAATGTAGCATGGTAATATATCAAGGATAACATTGAGAAGAGGTATTGCACATGATGATGAGAGGAGATGAGAGGTAGTATTACAGGTAATATTTATAGATAACATGATATTAATAATAATAATAATATTACACATGATGATGAGAGGAGATGAGAGGTAGTATTACAGATAATATTTATAGATAACATGATATAAATAATAATAATAATAATATACCACATGATGATGAGAGGAGATGAGAGGTAGTATTACAGGTAATATTTATAGATAACATGATAATAATATTATTAATATTGCACATGATGTTGAGAGTATTGCACATGATGTTGGGTAGTAATATTAATATTGCACATGATGTTGGGTAGTAATATTAATATTATTGCACATGATGTTGGGTAGTAATATTAATATTATTGCACATGGTGTTGGGTAGTAATATTAATATTATTGCACATGATGTTGGGTAGTAATATTAATATTATTGCACATGATGTTGGGTAGTAATATTAATATTGCACATAATGTTGGGTAGTAATATTAATATTGCACATGATGTTGGGTAGTAATATTAATATTATTGCACATGATGTTGGGTAGTAATATTAATATTGCACATGATGTTGGGTAGTAATATTAATATTATTGCACATGATGTTGGGTAGTAATATTAATATTATTGCACATGATGTTGGGTAGTAATATTAATATTGCACATGATGTTGGGTAGTAATATTAATATTATTGCACATGATGTTGGGTAGTAATATTAATATTGCACATGATGTTGGGTAGTAATATTAATATTATTGCACATGATGTTGGGTAGTAATATTAATATTGCACATGATGTTGGGTAGTAATATTAATATTGCACATGATGTTGGGTAGTAATATTAATATTATTGCACATGATGTTGGGTAGTAATATTAATATTGCACATGATGTTGGGTAGTAATATTAATATTATTGCACATGATGTTGGGTAGTAATATTAATATTGCACATGATGTTGGGTAGTAATATTAATATTATTGCACATGATGTTGGGTAGTAATATTAATATTATTGCACATGATGTTGGGTAGTAATATTAATATTGCACATGATGTTGGGTAGTAATATTAATATTATTGCACATGATGTTGGGTAGTAATATTAATATTGCACATGATGTTGGGTAGTAATATTAATATTGCACATGATGTTGGGTAGTAATATTAATATTGCACATGATGTTGGGTAGTAATATTAATATTGCACATGATGTTGGGTAGTAATATTAATATTGCACATGATGTTGGGTAGTAATATTAATATTGCACATGATGTTGGGTAGTAATATTAATATTGCAACATGATGTTGGGTTAGTAATATTAATATTATTGCACATGATGTTGGGTAGTAATATTAATATTGCACATGATGTTGGGTAGTAATATTAATATTGCACATGATGTTGGGTAGTAATATTAATATTGCACATGATGTTGGGTAGTAATATTAATATTGCACATGATGTTGGGTAGTAATATTAATATTGCACATGATGTTGGGTAGTAATATTAATATTGCACATGATGTTGGGTAGTAATATTAATATTGCACATGATGTTGGGTAGTAATATTAATATTGCACATAATGTTGGGTAGTAATATTAATATTATTGCACATGATGTTGGGTAGTAATATTAATATTATTGCACATGATGTTGGGTAGTAATATTAATTATTGCACATGATCGTTGGGTAAGTAATATTAATATTGCATATGATGTTGGGTAGTATAAATTATATTATTGCACATGATGGTTGGGGTAGTAATATTAATATTGCACATGATGTTGGGTATAGTAATATTAATATTGCAACATGATGTTGGGGTCGTAATATTAATATTGACATGATGTTGGGTAGTAATATTAATATTTGCACATGAGTGTTGGGGTAGTAATATTAATATTATTGCACATGATGTTGGGTAGTAATATTAATATTGCACATGATGTTGGGTAGTAATATTAATATTGCACATGATGTTGGGTAGTAATATTAATATTATTGCACATGATGTTGGGTAGTAATATTAATATTGCACATGATGTTGGGTAGTAATATTAATATTGCACATGATGTTGGGTAGTAATATTAATATTGCACATGATGTTGGGAAGAAGAATCGATCTCTAACAAAGTAATCAATGATCAATACATTTATACATCATCAATAAACACAAAATCCTCACAGTGGGCAGAGTGACCGGCGGCTCTCCTGACAGCTCAGCGGAGCCGCCGCGTCCACTGAGCTGTAAACAGCAAGAGTTAAAGAAGACAACATAATCATAATAATCATAATAATAATCGGATCATCATCAGATTACCACTCCCTGCAATAGAGAGTACCCAACACAAACTGTGTCTGAGGAAGGCACGTAGCATTGTCAGAGACACCTTTCACCCCAACCATGGACTGTTTGCCCTCCTTCCCTCTGGGAGGCGCTACAGGAACCTTCTTTCCAAGTCAAGCAGGCTCAGGAACAGCTTCTTCCCCTCAGCTGTCATCTCCCTGAACTCTGTACCATGATGACAGCCCCCCCACCTTGCCTATACTCTAGGCCCCGCTGCCCACTGTACGAACTCTGACCTCTGTACCCCCCCCACCTTGCCTATACTCTAGGCCCCGCTGCCCACCGTACGAACTCTGACCTCTGTACCCCCCCCCACCTTGCCTATACTCTAGGCCCCGCTGCACACCGTACGAACTCTGACCTCTGTACCCCCCCACCCCCACCTTGCCTATACTCTAGGCCCCGCTGCCCACCGTACGAACTCTGACCTCTGTACCCCCCCCCCCACCTTGCCTATACTCTAGGCCCCGCTGCCCATCATACGAACTCCGACCTCTGTACCCCCCCCCACCTTGCCTATACTCTAGGCCCCGCTGCCCATCATACGAACTCCGACCTCTGTACCCCCGCCCACCTTGCCTATACTCTAGGCTCCGCTGCCCATCGTACGAACTCCGAACTCTGTACCCCCCCCCACCTTGCCTATACTCTAGGCCCCGCTGCCCATCATACGAACTCCGACCTCTGTACCCCCGCCCACCTTGCCTATACTCTAGGCTCCGCTGCCCATCGTACGAACTCCGAACTCTGTACCCCCCCCCCACCTTGCCTATACTCTAGGCCCCGCTGCCCATCATACGAACTCCGACCTCTGTACCCCCGCCCACCTTGCCTATACTCTAGGCTCCGCTGCCCACCGTACAAACTCTGACCTCTGTACGCCCCCCCACCTTGCCTATACTCTAGGCCCCGCTGCCCACCGTACGAACTCTGACCTCTGTACCCCCCCCCCCACCTTGCCTATGCTCTGGGCCCGCTGCCCACCGTACAAACTCTGACCTCTGTACCCCCGCCTACCTTGCCTATACTCTAGGCTCCGCTGCCCACCGTACGAACTCTGACCTCTGTACGCCCCCCCCACCTTGCCTATACTCTAGGCTCCGCTGCCCACCGTACGAACTCTGACCTCTGTACGCCCCCCCACCTTGCCTATACTCTAGGCTGCCCACCACACGAACTCTGACCTCTGTTGACTATATCCTATCACCATCTATGTCTTCAACTGCCTTGCACTGTAATCACAACTAACTATCTCTACCTATAGTTTACACATTTATTGTTTACATACCTGTATGATCGGCATGTACATTTTACTGGACTTACCGTATATATATTTATTTACAACTGTTGATATAACTGCATACCCCTGCTCAATACCTATAGTTTACTTATTTATTGTTCACATACCTGTATGATAGCCATGTACATTTTACTGTACTTACCATATATATATTTATCTACAACTGTTGATATAACTGCATACCCCTGCTCATTACCTGTTGATAATGTATACTTACCGGAATATATATATATACCTATCTGCACATATCCCATACCGACTCTATAAAGTTATACCTCTGGCCAGTATGGCCTACCATAGTATACTACACTGTATCTCTGTACATAAATATACTGTATATACACCTATATATTATACCTAGGAGACTGTTTTATATCCCATTTAACCACTGTACACTGTACACTGTATATTACGATGCACTTTACTGCCTCATTTGCACGCTGATTAGATGCCAACTTCTTTTCGCTGTACTGTACTTTGCAATGACAATGACATTGCACTGTGCAATGACAATACATTTGAATCTAATCTAATCTAATAATAATAATCATCATCATGATAATCATAATAATAATAATAATCATAATGTAATCACATTTTAGACACTTTAGTGCGCATATTTGCCTTTTATACGGTAAAACGTAGAGATTTAAAGGATATTTTGGAGTCGTTTCACCAGCAGAGTTTTCCCGCCACCGGTCGCTCCCAGAATCAAACACATCTCAACACTAAACAAGAAATAAACACATCAACACTAAACAAGAATCAAACACATCAACACTAAACAAGAATCAAACACATCAACACTAAACAAGAATCAAACACATCAACACTAAACAAGAATCAAACACATCAACACTAAACAAGAATCAAACACATCAACACTAAACAAGAATCAAACACATCAACACTAAACAAGAATCAAACATCAACACTAAACAAGATCAAACACATCAACACTAAAGAATCAAACACATCAACACTAAACAAGAATCAAACACATCAACACTAAACAAGAATCAAACACATCAACACTAAACAAGAATCAAACACATCAACACTAAACAAGAATCAAACACATCAACACTAAACAAGAATCAAACACATCAACACTAAACAAGAATCAAACACATCAACACTAAAAACACATCACACTAAACAAGAATCAAACACATCAACACTAAACAAGAATCAAAACACATCTCAAACACTAAACAAGAATCAAACACATCAACAATAAACAAGAAATAAACACATCAACACTAAACAAGAATCAACACATCAACACTAAACAAGAATCAAACACATCAACACTAAACAAGAATCAAACATCACACTAAACAAGAATCAACCACATCAACACTAAACAAGAATCAAACACATCAACACTAAACAAGAATCAAACACATCAACACTAAACAAGAATCAAACACATCAACACTAAACAAGAATCAAACACATCAACACTAAACAAGAATCAAACACATCAACACTAAACAAGAATCAAACACATCAACACTAAACAAGAATCAAACACATCAACACTAAACAAGAATCAAACACATCAACACTAAACAAGAATCAAACACATCAACACTAAACAAGAATCAAACACATCTCAACACTAATAATAATAATAATTGATAACGCATCTCAACACTAATAATAAGAAGAATGTATAACACATCTCAATAATAATAATAATAATAATAATAATAATAATGTATAACACATCTCAATAATAATAATAATAATAATAATAATTATTTAGAACGCATCCTAACCTTCGCGATGTTGTTCACTTCATAAGAGTCGCGTTGGAGTCGTCAGTCCACAGCGCATGCGTACTAACGACGCTATAGACGCTGTTGGCCGTTACCGTGGTGATATACGCAGCGGGGGTTGTGATTGGGCGAGAGACACGTCAATCACAAACAACGGCCGTTTCTGATTGGTTGCTCACGTCTTGGGGGGCGAACACGGAACACGTCGAACCGGAAGCAAAATAAAAGAACGGGAGTGACGCACATGGGGGGTCCTGCTGATCAGTAGAGGCACTCTAGACCTTTAGAGACAGTAGAGTGTCGATCACATCTATTATAGCTATCATATTTATAGATCTATCAGATTATTTATTATTATTATTATTATTATTATTAACAGTTTTATGACTTCCATGGAGGCCCAGTTGAAGCAGGAGCTGGGGACCTCCATGCTGAGGTCTAGTGGCCCCTCAGCAGGAGGCTGCATCAGTGAGGGCCTCAGCTACCTCACTGACAGAGGCTCAGTGTTTGTCAAGATCAACCACAAGAGCCAGGTGCTGCTGTGCAATACTCTCTACCATGTGCTATATTATTATTATTATTATTATTATTATTATTATTATTATCATGTTATCTCTAAATATGACCTGTAATACTACCTCTCATCTCCTCTCATCATCATGTGCTATATTATTATTATTATTATTAATATCATGTTATCTCTAAATATTACCTGTAATACTACCTCTCATCTCCTCTCATCATCATGTGCTATATTATTATTATTATTATTATCATGTTATCTATAAATATTACCTGTAATACTACCTCTCATCTCCTCTCATCATCATGTGCTATATTATTATTATTATTAATATCATGTTATCTCTAAATATTACCTGTAATACTACCTCTCATCTCCTCTCATCATCATGTGCTATATTATTATTATTATTATTATTATTAATATCATGTTATCTATAAATATTACCTGTAATACTACCTCTCATCTCATCATCATCATGTGCTATATTCTTAATGTCATGTGCAATACCTCTTCTCAATGTTATCCTTGCAATACTTCCTCTTACCATTATTATTATTATCCTTTTTATTACACTTCAATTATTGCCAAATTGTTTTTGCTGACTGTCAGCAAATATCTTATCTTACCTATATTTTTATACTTCTCCTAGGACTTAGACTTACTGTAAATTTGTAAATCTGTTATTTTACTTTAATTAATCTGTTTATTTTCTCTATTGTTTTATTCTATTGCTATGCAACCTGGCACAAGAATTTCCTTCGGGATTAATAAAGTTCTATCTTATCTTATCACTAAAATTGTACTTACTTACTTAAATACAGGTTTCATTCTGATAATAAAAAAGTATGTACAAATGCAATCCCAATTTAAGTGATTATATTTTATTGTCATGAGGCCAATTAACTCACTGTCTTTTTTTTTTTTTAACCCAGGCTAAGCGGATGTTTGACGGGGAGATGGCCAGCCTGGATGCCATCCTAAGAACGGAGACTGTCCGAGTCCCGAAGCCCATGAAGGTGATAGAGCTGCACACCGGGGGGTCCGCGTTCGCCATGGAGCACCTGGACATGACAGGGCTGACCAAGTGAGGGCGCCGTTGGGAATCTGTTGCTCCGTTGAACAATTAATGCAACATTCTGGTATTATTTGTTTTCAATGTGTTCACTGTCACTGTCTGCTGTCTGTCTGAAAGGTACTCTTCACAACTTGGGGAAAACCTGGCAAACCTGCACCTTCACAACAAGAGACGGCTGGATCAGCAGATGAGAGAACAACAAACAGTGGGTAATTATTACAAAGGGCTCATGATGGGTTCTGTGCTGCTGAATGCAGAACCAGCGATGACCCTGAACGCTAACATCGCCCAACTTGATGCACGGGGCTTCAGTGAGCCAGTGGAGTGAATTAATTTGAGTTTCACTGCTTTGTAGGGTGGAACAATGAATTGAAATATGATTAAATCGCAATATGGGCAAGTGCACTATTCAAATAACTGGAGCTGAAATTATTTGTAATGTAAATGTATAACAGCGTTATAAATGTAAAAGTACTGCCTTGCTGCGGAGATGCTCACACATTGCTTTCGCCTTGTTTGGTACAGACCCCAACAAATGTCAAATTGTGACTATGAAAATGAAAATTGGGACGCAAAAATTATCATCATTCCCACTAATAGTGAATCATATCGTAATTACAATATCTATCAAAGAAATCGCAATCTGATATTTGTCACCATATCATTCAGCCCTACTGCTTTGGCTGGTTGAACAGCAGGCGTGCTCAGCTGCTGCCATTATAATTATATTTTTTGCCATTTATTATTTGGCTGTACTCTAAATTATTCTGAATTAGTATAATTTGATTCATGGTCTCTCTGATTGCGCCCAGGAAAAGGGGCGGGCCAGTCTGAATCGCCCCTCGTTGAAAGGTTTGGCTTCCATGTCGCCACCTGCTGCGGATACCTTCCCCAGGTGAGTGATGCTCTTCACAAAGTCACATGATTTGCTTCCCCCTGCTGATGATGTGGTGATGTGTGATGCATGGTGCAGTTGCTAGGCGACCTAAAGAGAACCAATTATGAATGTGAGTCAAGTCATGAAGCGCTTTGGATTCAAATTTATCTTCCTTACCTTTTCAGGAGAATGAGTGGCAGGATGACTGGGTGATGTTCTACTCCAGACACCGACTCCAGCATCAACTGGACATGGTGGAGAAGTCTTATGGGGACAGAGAAGCAATGGAGCTATGGTCCCAGCTACAAGTATCCATACATAATATATATATATCTTTTTAGCTTGATCTTTTTCATGATTTCCTTCATGATTCAATTCTGACATGATCTTTCTCTGTCTTCTGCCTGCGCTGACAATAAAAATAAAGCTGAAGATCCCGCAGATGTTTGTGGACGTGGCCGTGTCCCCCGCCCTCCTCCACGGGGACCTGTGGGGGGGCAACGTGGGCCAGACGGCCGAGGGGCCCGTCATCTTCGACCCCGCCTCCTTCTACGGCCACTCGGAGTACGAGCTGGGCATCGCGGCCATGTTCGGGGGCTTCGGACGCGCCTTCTACTCGGCGTACCACGAGAACGTTCCCAAGGCACCCGGGTTCTCCCGGAGGAACCAGCTCTACCAGCTGTTCCACAACCTCAACCACTGGAACCACTTTGGCGGCGGCTACAGGGGCTCGTCCATCAGGATCATGAAGGACCTGGTGAAGTGAGGGCCCCCCTGGTGTTGGCACTCAGAAACCATTCATGTCTAATGGTTGAGGACATTAATACAATATAATCATCTATAACAAACATATTAATCCCAGTCTCAGAATCAAAACTGTCATTCCGATTAACTTCAGCTTTTTAAGTAGGAAAAATTATTTATTTCATAGCTGAAAGGGGAGATGGATGCTGTCACAAATTGGCATATCAACACTTTGTTTTGATTGCATGTACAATAAATCATGCATATAAATAAAAAAAGTCAGTGTACATTGACCTACTGTATTATTTATTGCCAATAATTTATATATATATATATATATATATATATATATATACTGTAAATTGAGAATGTGTAATAAATGAATAATTTATTTTGAACATGGTCACGTCTAAAAGTATTTCACAAGTCAAGAGAGTCAATCAAGTTAATCAGAATAAAAAATAAAGAAAATAAATAATGGTGCTTTCCAGTTGAAGTCGGAATTTCCCACTTCTACCTGTGGACATGTTGCTACGGTGTTTGTATGCGCAAAATAAATGCGCAATAATACATTGTTATTCAATTCATTCATTTTATTTGTATAGCCCTTAATCACAATACAGTCTCAAAGGGCTTTACAGGCCAGATTATTATGATTTATTTATTTATATGTTTATTTATTTATACTTTTATTAATCATATTTATTAATCATATTTTATTATTATTATGATTTATTAAGTGATTTATCGACTGGCGTCCGTCTTGCTTTTCCGACTGGAACGGTCACTGTGACGTCATTTCCAAGTTCCGACCTCCGAGGGAACTGGAACGCACCACAACGCACCACAACGCACCCGGAAGTGAAAAACCGCAAGGGGGCGTGTCTTGGGCGTGTTCCTGGTGAACCAAACAGGGTCTCAATGGCGGTGGTGAACAAGAACGAACCCAACGACCACGGAGGAGCTGATGGAGGAGCTGATGGAGGAGGAGAGGCGGAGGACCTGGCGCTCCGCAGCTCTGGGGTCCTGGGGGGACTCACGGAGGGGGACGAGATCCGGGCTCTGATCCGCAGCCTCCCGGAGATCCACGGAGACCCCCGAGCCACGGAGGTGACGACGGGGAGGTTCCTGGGTGAGAGACCCGGAACAGGACACCACCTAACCCCACCACCTGACCCCATCACCTGACCCCATCACCTAACCCCACCACCTGACCCCATCACCTGACCCCATCACCTGACCAAGACACCACCTAACCCTACCTGCTCCTCCTAGCTAAGTGTGGAGGTGTCCCTGAGCAAGACACCACCTAACCCTACCTGCTCCTCCTAGCTAAGTGTGGAGGTGTCCCTGAGCAAGACACCACCTAACCCTACCTGCTCCTCCTAGCTAAGTGTGGAGGTGTCCCTGAGCAAGACACCACCTAACCCTACCTGCTCCTCCTAGCTAAGTGTGGAGGTGTCCCAGAGCAAGACACCACCTAACCCTACCTGCTCCCCCTAGCTAAGTGTGGAGGTGTCCCTGAGCAAGACACCACCTAACCCTACCTGCTCCCCCTAGCTAAGTGTGGAGGTGTCCCTGAGCAAGACACCACCTAACCCTACCTGCTCCTCCTAGCTAAGTGTGGTGGTGTCCCTGAGCAAGACACCACCTAACCCTACCTGCTCCTCCTAGCTAAGTGTGGAGGTGTCCCTGAGCAAGACACCACCTAACCCTACCTGCTCCTCCTAGCTAAGTGTGGAGGTGTCCCTGAGCAAGACACCACCTAACCCTACCTACTCCTGACGTGTTGGTTGCGCTATATAAATGCAATCCATTTACCATATCACAATGCATGGATTTGTGTTGACTTGATTATGGTTATTATGCTTGTACTTTAGCAATAATTGTCAATCATTGCCCTCAATGTGGACTCCATGTCTACGGCCTCGGTGCACCTGTCCATGAATCCATGAAGTTCATTGGTTGAGGGGGACCGTCCCATAATAAGCCCACTGTGGTCTGGTCTTTTGACAGTGATAATGGACCGGTACCAGGAGCAGCCTCACCTCCTGGACCCTCATCTTGGTGAGACTCTTGGTGTGACATCGTGGGCACATGGTTGTGTTGTGAACGTCTGTCTGACGATACCGTTTTCCCTCCGTGAGCAGAGTGGATGATGAACATGCTCCTGGACATAGCACGGGACGAGAAGTCTCCCCCATCACTGCTTCACGCAGGCTTCCGGTGTCTTTACATTATCTCCAAGGTCAGGAGCACAAAGCAAATAATACATTCAATGCCGACCAGTCGGTCTCCATACGTTGTCCGCTTACAAGTCAACGCTGAATCGTTTGTGCTTCTAGGTGAGAGGATACAAGGTGTTCATGCAGCTGTTTCCTCACGAGGTCGCTGACGTGCAGCCAGTGCTGGACCTGCTGTCCACACAGGACCCCAAAGACCCCGACGTGAGTTAGGAACTGTCACACTGGCTTTATTTAGGTGTTATTACAGCCGTGACTAACTCCCCTAACCACCTCAAAACGATTGTGTTACTGTGCCATTCTTGACGATTTATGCCTCTCAAAGCCACGTGATTCCTCTATACCAGGGGTTTTCAACTGGTTTTGTCCCAGGGACCACCATTCTGACTAGAAAGTAATCCACGGCCCACTGATGTGCCTGCGTGCGTGCGTGTGTGTGTGTGTGTGTGTGCGTGCGTGCATGTGGATAGAAGGAAGCTTTAACATTTGGTTTTCCATGTTGGTTATATTTAAAAACCTCATAATTGCTAGGTTGTCTGCATAATAGCTGGGATAAAAGCAGAAGTGCCATTCTGAGCCCATTACCAACATCTATGAACATACAATAAGCTAAGCAATGCCATGTACTATTATTTAGTGCCAAGACGTATAAACACTAACGTTGTACAAACAGAGTTGGTGCTAGGTTTAGGAGAGGGAAAGCAGGGAGGGGGGGCGGGGTTATGGAGAGTCCAGGTGAACGCTGAACAGGTGACACAATTCTATAGTGTCTGAGTCCTGCATGTAGTATTTCTCTTCTATTCACTAAATTGGCAATCAGAATATGCAAAACTAAAGGTCTCACTGCACCTGTAATAAATAATTGTTCTTTTACGACAAATGTTCTAAAGTAATAGTATTCATGTCACGTGTCCATCTGTGGAATAGTCTG
This sequence comes from Coryphaenoides rupestris, assembly GCA_002895965.2. NCBI lineage: Eukaryota > Metazoa > Chordata > Actinopteri > Gadiformes > Macrouridae > Coryphaenoides > Coryphaenoides rupestris. The sequence goes on along the minus strand of PIJE02001262.1, from coordinate 55,052 downwards.
CTGGGCTTGCCGACCCCGTGTGTCTTACACCTTCATTCCCGCAGATTTGGGAAACCCGCTACATGCTGCTGCTGTGGCTGTCGATGACCTGCCTCATACCCTTTGACCTTTCACGGCTGGACGGCCACCTGGACTCGGCCAGCGGGCGGGCCCGAGAGCCCACCATGGACCGCATCATGGCTCTCGTCAAGGTAGGACTACGCTACGGCGACGGCTGCACACTGTCGTGGTACTGTGGCCGATACCCACCAGATTGAACAGAGCCTACACCATAATACCGTGTGTTCATATTCTGTCTTTTTTCTTCTTTGCAGACGTACCTGACTGTCACTGATTCATGCAGATATGCTGCAGCTGTATTGGTTTCAAAGTAAGAGCACAGTTACACGCGGCAACACGATGAATGTTGAGTCTAGCATTATTTAAACCAAAGTAAAAGTAAGGTTTATGATCTCCACAAGTCATACAAGGTTATTTTCATAACTAGCTCATAAACAATGCATCATGGAATCAATTCTGTGGTCAACTAATTGTTTATTTTATTGATTTTATTGATTTTGTTAGCATCTGCTTTAAAAGGCATTAAAGGCATTAAAATACATGTCCAAGTTGTACTTATTTTCGACACCAGTAGAGGGCATAGTGGGATGATGTCATCACTGCCTCGTTAAATTACTCATTTAAATGAGCTACTTAAAGTATTTCTTAGAGCATTTAATCATATTTGCCTATCATTCCATAATGATTTGCCCATTCAACAATGAGGTATCTTCACCTACAGCTGGGTGTGTGTGTGTGTGTGTGTGTGTGTGTGTGTGTGTGTGTGTGTGTGTGTGTGTGTGTGTGTGTGTGTGTGTGTGTGTGTGTGTGTGTGTGTGTGTGTGTGTGTGTTGTGTGTGTGTGTCTGTCTGTCTGTCTGTCTGTCTGTCTGTCTGTCTGTCTGTCTGTCTGTCTGTCTGTCTGCCTGTCGAATCAAATCAAATTACTCATACTTTACTGTAACTATTTAGTCATACAGCTTGTATATCCAAAGCGACAGTCAGAGCTGGTGCACCCAAGCCACTACACAGTCCACTGATAAAATGTCAGATGTCTAAATCATATCCTTGTCGGGTCATGTGGCTCAGTTGTTGTTGTTAGATCTGTTTTACTGTATTACCTTTGTATGTTGTACACGGAGCTATGATCACGCCCTCTTGGAATGTGATGTGTGTGTGTTGGACACGTCTCCGTGGGGGTGTGTGATTGTGAGTGTGATTGTGTGCATGGCTGACCTACCCAGTTCCCCACCCTTGGGGATTAATAAAGTTGATCAAAGCAAAATCACACGCTATCACAAAAGTACTTTGAGACACTCGACTCGAGTCGCGTACGACGTCGATGCACTCTGAATTGTCATTTCACGTCGTAATTGTGATTAATGATGACGATGATGATGCCACTTACCGCAACCCTCGTCTTGACGTTGTCGCGTGTCTGTGCAGGTTCGTGACGCGCCCAGATGTGAAGAAGAAACACCTGGCCGACTTCCTGGACTGGAGTCTCACCGCCATCATGGCGGCCAACGACCGCCTGATGAGCGACATCGTGGTGATGGACGGTACTCTGCAGTCCCTGGTAACCACCCTGACTGCGTTAGTGCGCGTTAGTGTGTGCGCGTTAGTGTGTGTGTGTGTGTGTGTGTGTGATGTTTGACAGTTTGGGCATGCAAACCTCCTGCAGAGGGGAATTGGCACGCCTGTAATGTTTGACACACTTAATCTGTGTACTTCTGGCAGGTGTACCGCCAGTCTGCACCTGCTGCTTGCGGGCTGAAACAAGTAATTTGTTTCAGCGTGTGTGTTTTGTTGTTATATTTTTTTGTCTTTGCATCTTACGTTGGTTATTTGGCTGCAACTGAATATATACTAAATGTTTTATCACGTGAAACCAACTCTTGATGTTGAATTCAGCCAAGTGGTTGTCATTAAAACGTAGTGATGCAATGACGCAGCCTCGCCAAAGCCACCGGCAGATGGTGTGTGCGTTAGCGGATGAATAGCAGTCCTATTGCCAGCGTGAACACAACCCTTTGTGTTTCGTGTTGTCACTGAAACCGGGGCAGCCATCTTGGTGCCTGGGGCATGCTAAACTGGCTCTGTGTGTTCAGCCTGCAGGGCCCACACTTGTTTACTCCCTGGCGTTCCTCAGTCCTCAGCCTTCGTGGGCTCTTCAAGTGTATTTTTGAACGAGGGGACTTTCAGACGGGGGAACGTCTCACGTGAACTTTGAAGTGTAGATTTTCGCGGCTGTAAATGGATTGCATTTATACAGCGCTTTAATCCAATGCGCTATACAGTTTTGCCTCACATTCACCCATTCGTACACCGACGGCGGTGTCAACCATGCAAGGTAACAACCAACATGTCAGGAGCAGGTAGGGTTAGGTGGTGTCTTGCTCAGGGACACCTCCACACTTAGCTAGGAGGAGGAGCAGGTAGGGTTAGGTGGTGTCTTGCTCAGGGACACCTCCACACTTAGCTAGGAGGAGCAGGTAGGGTTAGCTAGGAGAGCCCTAAGCTCCTAAGTGTGGGGATCGAACCAGCAACCTTCCTGTTGCCAGACAACCACTCTTACCTCCTGAGCTACTGCTGCCCCATGTGTGTGTGTACGAATTTGTTGTTGTTGTTGTTTCTGAGCATCAGCCAAACATTGCTGGTGGTAGTGACCTTAGGGCTGTCCCAGCACCAGCAGCACCCACAGCACCACCACCACCACCACCACCAGCACCAATGCTTTTTCCTCTCGCAGTGTCACTGACTGCCTGCCTGCCTACCTGGCTGCTGTGTTCCATGTCCCCTAGGCACAGCTTTTCAAACATGGCAAGAGAGACGACTTCCTGCAGCACGGTGAGCCTCTCTCTCTCTCTCTCTCTCTCTCTCTCTCTCTCTCTCGCTCTCTCTCTCTGCACACCTGGGCGAATGGCGTGCCTCTCCCAGCATCCAGGGCCGCCGCTCTGTACTAACGCTGGCTCACCGGCCTCAGATGAGAACCCGGCGAGGAGGAACACCGAACAGGGCAGGACTTGACTCGACTCGCACGACAAACTCTGTTCTGTTCAATATTTGTTTCGACACCGTCAATATTTATGATTTTGTGCACACATGCTTGAAAAATCATTAATTCAGTCATTTTAATGATCTTGCCACTAAACCATTGATACCAGCCGTTTAATAGGGCTATATTATCACACAAATTATAATAATGCATTTATTTTCTATAGCGCTTTTCAGGACACTGAAAAAGCAGCATGATCACGTAGGATATTCGAGATTCATTCAAATACCTCCGGCCCTGTAAAATATGAACTATAAATATAAAATAACTTTTCTTTTTTGATTTGACACATCTCTATCCTCAGATTGCGTTAGCCGTTGTATTTTGACCGCTTTTGAAGGTGTTCTGTCTGTGCGTGTGTGTGTGTGTGTGTGTGTGTGTGTGTGCGTGCGCGCGCGCATCTGCGTGTGTACGCCTGCGTGTGCGTGTGTGTGTGTGTCTGTGTGTGTGTGTCCCAGCCCCCACCGTGCTGCAGTGTCTGGATCAGAAACGTCTGCTGGACAGTGACCACGAGATGCTCCGCAAGCTGTCTGTCAAACTGGTCCAGCGTCTGGGCCTCACCTTCCTGAAGCCTCGCCTCGCCACGTGGAGGTGGGCCGCACCACCACACACCACGTCTCTAGTCAATAGTGCCATATGTAAACCCACATTACCATCATTATCACATTATCAATATCGTGATATGTAAACCCACATTACCATCATTATCACATTATCAATATCGTGATATGTAAACCCACATTACCATCATTATCACATTATCAATATCGTGATATGTAAACCCACATTATCATCACTATCACATTATCAGTATTGTGATATATAAACCCACATTATCATCACTATCACATTATCAGTATTGTGATATATAAACCCATCTTATATCCACATATACAGTCTATATCTATCTATATCTACCACGCTATCTATCTTATATCCACATATACAGTCTATATCTATCTATATCTACCACGCTATCTATCTTATATCCACATATACAGTCTATATCTATCTATATCTACCACGCTATCTATCTTATATCCACATATACAGTCTATATCTATCTATATCTACCACTCTATCTTATATCCACATATACAGTCTATATCTATCTATATCTACCACTCTATCTTATATCCACATATACAGTCTATATCTATCTATATCTACCACTCTATCTTATATCCACATATACAGTCTATATCTATCTATATCTACCACGCTATCTATCTTATATCCACATATACAGTCTATATCTATCTATATCTACCACTCTATCTTATATCCACATATACAGTCTATATCTATCTATATCTACCACGCTATCTATCTTATATCCACATATACAGTCTATATCTATATATATCTACCACTCTATCTTATATCCACATATACAGTCTATATCTATCTATATCTACCACGCTATCTATCTTATATCCACATATACAGTCTATATCTATCTATATCTACCACTCTATCTTATATCCACATATACAGTCTATATCTATCTATATCTACCACTCTATCTTATATCCACATATATAGTCTATATCTATCTATATCTACCACTCTATCTCATATCCACATATACAGTCTATATCTATCTACATCTACCACTCTATCTTATATCCACATATACAGTCTATATCTATCTATATCTACCACTCTATCTTATATCCACATATACAGTCTATATCTATCTATATCTACCACTCTATCTCATATCCACATATACAGTCTATATCTATCTATATCTACAACTCTATCTTATATCCACATATACAGTCTATATCTATCTATATCTACCACTCTATCTCATATCCACATATACAGTCTATATCTATCTATATCTACCACGCTATCTATCTTATATCCACATATACAGTCTATATCTATATATATCTACCACTCTATCTTATATCCACATATACAGTCTATATCTATCTATATCTACCACGCTATCTATCTTATATCCACATATACAGTCTATATCTATCTACATCTACCACTCTATCTTATATCCACATATACAGTCTATATCTATCTATATCTACCACTCTATCTTATATCCACATATATAGTCTATATCTATCTATATCTACCACTCTATCTCATATCCACATATACAGTCTATATCTACCACGCTATCTATCTTATATCCACATATACAGTCTATATCTATATATATCTACCACTCTATCTTATATCCACATATACAGTCTATATCTATCTATATCTACCACGCTATCTATCTTATATCCACATATACAGTCTATATCTATCTACATCTACCACTCTATCTTATATCCACATATACAGTCTATATCTATCTATATCTACAACTCTATCTTATATCCACATATACAGTCTATATCTATCTACATCTACCACTCTATCTTATATCCACATATACAGTCTATATCTATCTATATCTACCACTCTATCTTATATCCACATATACAGTCTATATCTATCTATATCTACCACTCTATCTTATATCCAAATATACAGTCTATATCTATCTATATCTACAACTCTATCTTATATCCACATATACAGTCTATATCTACCTATATCTACCACTCTATCTTATATCCACATATACAGTCTATATCTACCTATATCTACCACTCTATCTTATATCCACATATACAGTCTATATCTATCTATATCTACCACTCTATCTTATATCCACATATACAGTCTATATCTATCTATATCTACCACGCTATCTATCTTATATCCACATATACAGTCTATATCTAGCTCAATAGCTATCTTGTAAATATGTATATCTCTGTATATATCTTGTATATCTCTCTGTCTCTCTCTCGCTCTCTCTCTCTCTCTCTCTCTTTCTCTTGTATATATCCATCTCTGAAATGTATATTTCTGTATCTATCTATCTCTATATACAGTATATCTTGTATATGTGTATATATATATGTATATCTTGTATCTCTCTCTCGCTCTCGCTCTCTCTCTCTCTCTCGTATATATCCATCTCTGAAATGTATATTTCTGTATCTATCTATCTCTATATACAGTATATCTTGTATATGTGTATATATATATGTATATCTTGTATCTCGCTCTCGCTCTCGCTCTCGCTCTCTCTCTCTCTCTCGTATATATCCATCTCTGAAATGTATATTTCTGTATCTATCTATCTCTATCCATCTCTATATACAGTATATCTTGTATATGTGTATATATATATATATATCTTGTATATATCTCGATCATGTATAGATCTCTATCTTGTATATATATATATATATATATATATATATATTTCTATCCATCTCTATATATATATATATATATATCTTGTATATATCTCTACATATCTTGTATGTGTTTTGAAGGTACCAGAGAGGCAGCCGCTCACTTGCAGCTAACCTCTCCATGGCGGCGGCCTCCCAGACCCCCGGGAGCCCCGGGACCCCCGATGTGGAGATGCTGGACCAGGAGGAGGACTACGACATCCCCGAGGAAGTGGAGAGCGTCATCGGTCTGTCCGGCCTCTTCTTCTCCTTCTTCTTGTTTTGTATTTTGTGGGCAGTGCTGTTTTTTTTTTTTTTTTAAAGAAACCTTAAGACATATCTCTCTTTGGCTTTCACTTGGGGGTACCTCGTCACTTGTTGCCCTGGTTTTTGAGTCTTAATCATTGGTTTTTATTCTGTATTTATCCTTTACTTTGGATGTTTATTATTGACTTGTTTTATTTATTTTAGTGATTTGTATTTCTTTTGTAAATATTCAGTTGTAAACTTGTATTCCTGCAAAGTGCTATTCATTGTTGTCTATTCCTGTTTTACTCTTGCTTTGTGGAGCACTTTGGGCTGCACGTTATGAGAAGTGCTTTATAAATAAAGTTGATTTGATTTGTCCTCCGCAGAGCAACTGCTTGTGGGACTGAAAGACACGGAGACCATCGTCCGTTGGTCAGCAGCCAAAGGGTGAGCCGGCCAATAGTCACATGATCTCATTCTTCAGTCCAATTTTAAATTAAATTTAAAGAGCTTTATTGGCATGGGAAACGTACATTTACATTGCCAAAGCAAGTGGTAAATAAAAAGTATATTTATAAAGAACTAAATATATACAGGTAAGTAAGTCAACTTAAAAAAAATATATATATAGATATAAAAATAGAAATAATGATAATAATTGACAATCTTTATGGAGGTTGTGTTCCGTTGGATGTCCTTTTCCTGTCGCAACAGCTCACAAATCTTGTGCTTCAGCAGCAGCAGCTGCTGAAGCACATTCCTGTACTTCACCAGCAGATATGGATGTTTTTGGTTGTTTGTTAAGTTATCAAAATTCTGTCCTGCATCTTGCTTCGTGCTCTCAATAACAGTACATGTTCTCATGTGTGTGTGTGTGTCTGGTATCCCCTCAGCGTGGGGCGCCTGACCGGGAGGCTGCCCAGGGAGCTGGCAGACGAGGTCGTCGAATCGGTGCTCGCCTGCTTCAGGTAGAGCGTCTGATAGGCTGCCGGTTGCAGCCAATCAGGCGATGAGGACCCGAGGCGATGGCCTCCTTAATGTTACACACGTTAATCTCTGCACTTGGAACGTGTTGCCGCCGAGCGACATGCTAAATGTTGTTTGCGCGTGTGCGTGTGTGTGCGCGTGTGTGTGTGTGTGTGTGTGTGTGTGTGTGTGCGCGTGCGTGTGCATGTGCGCGTGCGTGTGTGTGCGTGCGCGTGTGTGTGTGTGTGTGTGCGTGTGTGCCTCCCAGCTTCCAGGAGACGGACAACGCGTGGCACGGCGGCTGCCTGGCGTTGGCCGAGCTGGGCCGCCGCGGGCTGCTGCTGCCCTCCCGCCTGGAACACGGTAAAACCACTCAGCAAGCACACACGGCTTTCACTTAAAACCAGTTTTATTAGTTTTCTCTATTCAATGTGAATTTGCAAACCCCCATAAAGATTTGTATATACACACATACATACATACATTCTGTATGTACACACAGAACAACAATGTCCTTAAAAGTAAATTATATATACAATTATATAACTCTTTTGTGTTTCTCCTTTATTAATGAGTGTGTACGCACATGGCTACCTTCAACATGAACTCAGTGCATTGGGGAGATGGTGCTGCAGGTGCACTTTAGACAACCTTGCTAGCTGTCTGTGCCACCACCACAGCCCGTCCACTAGGCCACAGTGCATTAAAAGTATTTGTTCTCGTGTGAAAGGTTGATCTATGATATTTATATATATATATCAATGTGTCGCTACAAGTTGAGCGAGTCGGTTAGCTGCACCGCGCCCGCCTCCTCATGGCTTTCTTGTTGGCGGCTTTGTGCTGGCCGCTGGCGCTGCCGTGTTTCCTCTTCACCCCCCTGTCCTTCGTGGTGGTGGTGGTGGTGGTGGTCTGCCCTAGCTTGACGGCCGGCATGGCTTTCCCTCCCGCTGGCTTTGCGCAAGAAGAGCCTGTTGGCGGAGCTTCTGTTTCCGTTTCTTTCTCCACGGAGGTGTTGATCGTGGCGGCGGTGGCAGGGATGCTACAAGACGAGGATGAGGCAGCGCCGGCGAGCTGGCAAAGGGCCAGCGCTGCCGTCTGCCTCTGACTGTCGCCGGGCTCTTCGTCGGCGGCGGTGGCCCCCCAGTTCGTACCGGGCCTCGGCTGGGGACTCGTCCGGGGCCCCGCCTGCTGGTTCCCCGGGCCCCCGCAGAGCGAGGCCCTGAGGCTCAGGTTCAGAGGGAGATCCTCGGGGCGGTCGTGGAGAACGCTGGCTCTCTCCTGGCCTCGCGTGGAGAGGTTGAGAGGTGCCATGTTGGGCCTAAGGCCGGCGTCTTCGTAGTCACGATCCGACGATGACGACCTGCAGTATTCCTCGGGAAGGGATGTGGAGGAATAGCTTGTGCTTTCAGTTGATCTAGAGAGAAAATAAACAAACATACTGTTAGCTAACGGTTGTAGAAAGTGCTTTGACACATCTCGTTGTTTTTCAAAGAGAATACACCTTGGGTACCTTGGGTCTCCATGCAGAGCCCTGGGCTGGAGAAGGCCTTGTTGTTCAGGGTGCTCTTTGCTCATTTCCGCCCGTACCGGCAGCAGTGGCGTGGCCGGGTTCAGCGGGTGGTGGATCACTGACGGCTGCTCACCCAGGACAGTGTAGCGGGGAGCGTCCGCCTCCCTCTGCAGGTTATGAGACGGGATCGGCCGGTCAGGCGACCCCGAAGCGGAGCAGCCGGTTGCGGGACTTGATCTGGGCGCCTTGTCCTCCCCGCACTCCTGGTGGCTGCCCTCGTCTGCGGGCTTGCCTTGGGGGTCGCCGCTGTGGGTGCGCTGGTGCATGTACAACTCGTAGCCCTTGGGCCCGAAGGCTGGGTTGTACAAATCTATAGGCAGATACCTGGACCTGGGAATCGGCATGGAGAGTTCATGGGATCTGTACAGGTTGTAGTGGAGAGGGGGCCCTGGGTGCAACGATGGGCAGTACCGGTACGGGTATTGGGGTAACAGCGAGGAGTGCGGCGGGGCCATGGGCTGCGGAACCAGGGGCCTCTGAGGCTCCAGGAAGTCCGAGCGGAAGGGCGTGCCGGGGTTGGCCCCGTGGTTCTCAGGGAGGTAGTAAGAGGAGTACAGCAGGGGGTGCTCTGAGAGGAGATAAGAGGAATACTGAGGAACCATGGGCGAGGTGAATGGCTTGAAGGGGATGGGCGCAGAGAGAGGACTCCACGGGAAGGCGTGGTTGCTGTGGTTGCCGTGGGGGGGCCCCGCCTGTTGGTCTGGCGTCTGCGGCACAGGAGAAGTGCGCACCTCTGGGTTGTCTCGGTTAGGCGTGACGGGCGAGAAGGCGGATGGGCGTAACAGAGCGCCGGCCTCATTGTTGTTCTCCTCTTTCTCCGGCTCCGTCTCCGCCTTGGGGAGGATCTTGGGGCTGTCCTTCTGGAAGGGGCTGTTGCAGCCGACGTCGACTTCCTCATTGTCGTCCCCGCTGGCCCGTTCCTCCACCCTGGATTCCGGTTGTTCAGGACCACCGGGCCTGGCGTCGGGCGGGGGCGGGGTTGGGCCGTCGTTAAGACTCGCCGGGGCGGCGGGAGGGGTGCTCTTGACGAAGGGTTTGGTCTGTCTGGCCGCTGGTCCGCCCTTCTGGGACAACAAGGAGATGGAGTTCTTACACAGGTTGTATTTCATGTGGTTGAAGAGGTGGGACTTCTCGTTGCAGGTGAAAGGGCACTGGAAGCACTGGTATTTGAAGGGTTTCCCCGGCGGCCGGGGGATGTAGTGGGGCCTCTTTGGCTTGCGCTCCAAGGCCACTTCCATCTTTGGCTCTTCTTAGACGTTCGCTGAAATGACAAGAGGAAGAACTGTGTTGATTTGAAAATGACGCATGTCACATTCTACCTGGCTTGACTCTGGGGGAATATCAGAGCAGAGTTGTTTGACTGGTTTCGTGAAGAGTGGCCAACTCCACTAGTTATTTGTTCAGTGTGCGTCTTTAATTACCGCGACAGCAAAATCCCTAACTGCACAATTCCTGCACCCTCAGGGCTAATCTATTCCACAACCGCTGTGTACCTTGTTGGGGCATCAATCATAGGAAAATAGTCAAATATTAAAAAGCACTGTTAGACGGTATGCAAATGGCCCGCGTGTTTGCATAGGTATACATTTGTCCCATGAAGTGCAGCCTGGTCTGAGTGGTGGCAAGTGGTGGCGAGAAGTGTCACGACATGTCTGCTTGAGTTCCTTTTATTACGCCTCGCATCCTCCTCAGTGTTAAGCTCGGCCTGCCAGGCAGGTAGGCCGGCCAGGCAGGTAGTTCTAGCCGGCAGGTAGGCAGAGGGAGAGGCAGAGCTGGGGGTCATGTACAGACTCGCTCCTCTCCTGCAGCCCTGTTGCACTTGCTGCTGCTGGCGGCGTGGGAACCTGCAGACACCTGTTTCCCATGACTACATCTGCGGGATGTGCTCCGCTATCATCCATCATCTGACGATGACCTCACTGTACTCGACCCCAGCATCCGGGCAGGTATTCCCAAACTGGGAAGTCCTGTCTTGGTCCCGTGCCCCCAAAAAGGTAGCAGTGCCCCCCCCTCCCCCCCTAGGAAAGGCCCAGAGGATGCGCTGGCCAGTGCAGGTGAGAACAACCCCTGGATCTATAACGAAACCGCTGGAAGCGCCGTCACATTCTAGCGCTTCTGAATAGGCTGCTTGTTACTTGCTTGGCATTTTCAGCCTGCCTTTGAAATGGAGTGTTGCCTATGGCTGTGAGTTGTTAGGCGCTGAGGAACCTGCTTGTCATATGCTGTCGCAAGAAGCTGTCACTCAAGTTTCTGTCAGCATGCAGAGCCACTCCCTTCCTCAGTAAACATGGTGGAATGCCTAAAGTGTCAGCGCATTTTACATTTATTTTCATAAAGTTACTGAAGCTACTTTAAAACAATGAACATATCATGATTACAATTCAATTCGGAATTTAAATTAATACGGCAGGGTCGTGCCAAGACCCACAAAGGCCCTCCAACAATCAGGTTTTAAGTTTGTCTACTCAGGTGCGACTGAATTTTAACATGCGTCTGTATCTGCCAGTCCAAAGTGCAGCCAACAGATCTTTGAAATCCACGGGTAGCAGGTGCATGGGTAGGTCTTAATCCCAGCAAAATGATTTTGACGACACAGCTATTGGGTTGAGTGTGGGCGATTTTAAGTAAGCAAATTAGTAATTTGTCTGGCATGTTAGCCGATGTTACGGTGAAGGGTAAAACGGCAGCTCTCGTACCTGCTGTGCTGTTGTGGGGCGGATTCTCCAGATGTCCTCCACAGAGAAGTTCTCCCAGGTGAGCAGCCAGCGATATTCTCCACATAGGAACCTCTGGTGTGTCAGGAGTGTCTGGAGTGTGTCCGCTCCACTGGGTGATTGCTAATTGTGTGGCGAGTTTCTCCTTCTGAGGTGTTGTCTCAGAGGCGGGGCTTCAGCCGTCACAGCAGGGCCCTCGGGCAACATTGATGCACCTGATATTAGTCAAGCCCCAAGCCACCATTTACATGTTGGGCAAAAGTGTCTCTGCCTCTCTCTCTCCCTCCCTCCCTCCCTCCCTCTCTCAGCCTCCCACATGCATACGATCATCGTAGGAATCATGACGGTGGGACGGGTCTGCCTGCCTCTGCACGACTCACACTAACAGTGCTTTCAGGATTTCAGAGGCACCTGTTGGGCTGTTTTGGCAGCTTGGATGTTTGCGTTAACATTGAGCCTTTTATACATTTGAAATGGAGCCAGAAAATGATGACATAACACATTTTAATGATCTCATAATCCAAGATAATGTTGATGTATACATTATCTATTATACATGTGAGATCAACTTTTGCGCATTGTGTGTTAAACCTTCTCGATGTTTTTAAACATGGTGTGAATGTATATAGTCATAATAATCTGAAAACACTCCATGTTACAGTTATTGTTGATTATTCTTTATATCAGCATT